>ML103529.1:73688-153775 GCA_003697995.1 Taxidea taxus jeffersonii
CTTCATCCATTTTGAGTCTATATTCATGTGTGGTGTAAGGAAATGGTCCAATTTCATTTTTCTGCATGTGGCTGTCCAATTTTCCCAACACCATTTGTTGAAGAGGCTGTCTTTTTTCCATTGGATGTTCTTTCCTGCTTTATCGAAGATTAGTTGACCATAGAGTTGAGGGTCTATTTCTGGGCTCTCTATTCTGTTCCATTGATCTATGTGTCTGTTTTTGTGCCAGTACCATACTGTCTTGATGATGACAGCTTTGTAGTAGAGCTTGAAGTCTGGAATTGTGATGCCACCAACTTTGGCTTTCTTTTTCAATATTCCTTTGGCTATTCGAGGTCTTTTCTGGTTCCATATAAATTTTAGGATTATTTGTTCCATTTCTTTGAAAAAATTGGATGGGATTTTGATAGGCATTGCATTAAATGTGTAGATAGCTTTAGGTAGCATAGACATTTTCACAATATTTATTCTTCCAATCCATGAGCATGGAACATTTTTCCATTTCTTTGTGTCTTCCTCAATTTCTTTCATGAGTACTTTATAGTTCTCTGAGTATAGATACTTTGCCTCTTTCGTTAGGTTTATTCCTAGGTATCTTATGGTTTTGGGTGTAATTGTAAATGGGATTGACTCCTTAATTTCTCTTTCTTCTGTCTTGTTGTTGGTGTAAAGAAATGCAACTGATTTCTGTGCATTGATTTTATATCCTGACACTTTACTGAATTCCTGTACAAGCTCTAGCAGTTTTGGAGTGGAGCCTTTTGGGTTTTCCACATATAGTATCATATCATCTGCAAAGAGCGATAGTTTGGGTTCTTCTTTGCCGATTTGGATGCCTTTAATTTCTTTTTGTTGTCTGATTGCTGAGGCTAGGACTTCTAGTACTATGTTGAATAGCAGTGGTGATAGCGGACATCCCTGCCGTGTTCCTGACCTTAACGGAAAAGCTCTCAGTTTTTCTCCATTGAGAATGATACTTGCAGTGGGTTTTTCATAGATGGCTTTGATAATATTGAGGTATGTGCCTTCTATCCCTACACTTTGAAGAGTTTTGATTAGGAAGGGATGTTGTACTTTGTCAAATGCTTTTTCAGCATCTATTGAGAGTATCATATGGTTCTTGTTCTTTCTTTTGTTAATGTATGGTATCACATTGATTCATTTGTGGATGTTGAACCAACCCTGCTGCCCTGGAATAAATCCCACTTGGTCGTGGTGAATAATCCTTTTAATGGATTGTTGGATCCTATTGGCTAGTATTTTGGTGAGAATTTTCGCATCTGTGTTCATCAAGGATATTGGTCTGTAATTCTCTTTTTTGATGGGATCCTTGTCTGGTTTGGGGATCAAGGTGATGCTGGCCTCATAAAATGAGTTTGGAAGTTTTCCTTCCATTTCTATTTTTTGGAACAGTTTCAGGAGAATAGGAATTAATTCTTCTTTAAATGTTTGGTAGAATTCCCCTGGGAAGCCATCTGGCCCTGGGCTTTTGTTTGTTTGGAGATTTTTGATGACTGTTTCAATCTCCTTACTGGTTATGGACCTATGCAGGTTTTCTATTTCTTCCTGGTTCAGTTTTGGCAGTTGATATGTCTCTAGGAAAGCATCCATTTCTTCCAGATTGTCAAATGTGTTGGCATAGAGTTGCTCATAATATGTTCTTATGATTGTTTGTATTTCTTTGGTGTTGGTTGTGATCTCTCCTCTTTCATTCATGATTTTATTTATTTGGGTCCTTTCTCTTTTCTTTTGGATAAGTCTGGCCAGGGCTTTATCAATCTTATTAATTCTTTCAAAGAACCAGCTCCTAGTTTCATTGATTTGTTCTATTGTTTTTTTTGGTTTCTATTTCATTGATTTCTGCTTTGATCTTTATTATTTCTCTTCTCCTGCTGGGTTTAGGCTTTCTTTGTTGTTCTTTCTCAAGCTCCTTTAGGTGTAGAGTTAGGTTGTGTATTTGAGACCTTTCCTGTTTCTTGAGATAGGCTTGTATCACTATATATTTTCCTCTCAGGACTGCCTTTGCTGTGTCCCACAGATTTTGGACCGTTGTGTTTTCATTATCCTTTGTTTCCATGGTTTTTTTCAATTCTTCTTTAATTTCCTGGTTAACCCATTCATTCTTTAGAAGGATGCTGTTGAGTCTCCGTGTATTTGTGCTCTTTCCAAATTTCCTCTTGTGACTGAGTTCTAGCTTCAGAGCATTGTGGTCTGAAAATATGCAGGGAATGATCCCAATCTTTTGATACCGGTTGAGACCTGATTTATGACCCAGGATGTGATCTATTCTGGAGAATGTTCCATGGGCACTAGAGAAGAATGTGTATTCTGTTGCTTTGGGATGGAATGTTCTGAATATATCTGTGATGTCCATCTGCTCCAGTGTGTCATTTAAGACCTTTATTTCCTTGTTGATCTTTTGCTTGGATGATCTGTCCATTTCAGTGAGGGGTGTGTTAAAGTCTCCAACTATTATTGTATTCTTGTCAATGTGTTTCTTTGATTTTGTTATTAATTGGTTCATATAGTTGGCTGCTCCCATGTTAGGGGCATAGATATTTAAAATTGTTAGATCTTCTTGTTGGACAGACCCTTTGAGTATGATATAGTGTCCTTCCTCATCTCTTATTATAGTCTTTGGCTTAAAATCTAATTGATCTGATATAAGGATTGCCACCCCAGCTCTCTTCTGATGTCCATTAGCATGGTAAATTGTTTTCCACCCCCTTTCAATCTGGAGGTGTCTTCAGGTCTAAAATGAGTTTCTTGTAGGCAGCATATGGATGGGTTTTGTTTTTTTATCCATTCTGAAACCCTGTGTCCTTTGATTGGGGCATTTAGCCCATTTACGTTCAGGGTAACTATTGAGAGATATGAATTTAGTGCCATTGTATTGCCTGTAAGGTGATTGTTACTGTGTATTGTCTCTGTTCCTTTCTGATAATACTTTTAGGGTCTCTCTTTGCTTAGAGGACCCCTTTCCATATTTCCTGTAGAGCTGGCTTGGTGTTTACAAATTCTTTGAGTTTTTGTTTGTCCTCGAAGCTTTTTATCTCTCCTTCTATTTTCAATGATAACCTAGCTGGATAAAGTATTCTTGGCTGCATGTTTTTCTCATTTAGTGCGCTGAATATATCATGCCAGTTCTTTCTGGCCTGCCAGGTCTCTGTGGATCAGTCTGCTGCCAATCTAATATTTTTACCATTGTACGTTACAGACTTCTTGTCCCGTGATGCTTTCAGGATTTTCTCTTTGTCGCTAAGACTTGTAAATTTTACTATTAGATGGCCGGGTGTGGACCGATTCCTGTTGATTTTGAGGGGTGTTCTCTGCACCTTCTGGATTTTGATGCTTGTTCCCCTTGCTATATTAGGGAAATTCTGTACAATAATCCTTCTGCTCCTATTTCTCTTTGTTCTTCTTCTGGAATCCCAATTATTCTAATGTTGTTTCATCTTATGGCATCACTTATCTCTCGAATTCTCCCCTCGTGGTCCAGTAGTTGTTTTTCTCTCTTTTGCTCAGCTTCTTTATTCTCTGTCATTTCGTCTTCTATATCACAAATTCTTTCTTCTGCCTCATTTATCCTAGCAGTAAGAGCCTCCATTTTTGATTGCACCTCATTAATAGCTTTTTTATTTCAACTTGATTAGATTTTAGTTCTTTTATTTCTCCAGAAAGGGCTTTTATTTCTCCTGACATGGTTTCTCTAATATCTTCCATGCCTTTTTCGAGCCCGGCTAGAACCTTGAGAATCGTCTTCCTGAATTCCAGATCTGACATATTACCGTGTCTGTATTGATTAGGTCCCTAGCCTTTGGTCTTGCCTCCTGTTCTTTTTTTGTGGTGAGTTTTTCTGCCTTGTCATTTTGTCCAGATAAGAATCCGCTGTTCTCCTTGTTAAGTGAACTTTGTCTTGGCTGGATTTCTTGTTTTTCTTCTGGGGGAGGAGTCTGTTGTAGTGATTCTCAAGTGTCTCTGCCCCAGGCGGAATTGCACTGCCCTCACCAGGGGCCGGGCTCAGTAATCCTCTCAGGTTCGCTTTCGGGAGCTTTTGTTCCCTGAACGCTTTCGTAGAGTTCTGGAGGACGGGAATGAAAATGGCAGCCTCTCAATCTCCGGTTCAGAGGAACCGAGAGCTCGGGGCCCCAGTCTTCTGTGTGCCTTCAGAGAAAAGCGTTTAATCACTCCCATCTCCCCAGCCTCCGGCCGCGCTTGGAAAAACCGTGCGTAATCAGTCCCGTTTCACTGGCTTCTGGGAGCGCTCTGAGCTCACCCAGCCTGTGGCCAATCATCTCTGTCTCTGGCAGAGTCCCACCTGGAATCTCCGAACCCCATAGATCCCTGAGCTCTCCGAGGTCGGAGTCTCCCCGGATCTTGTGGGGACCCGTTGCACAGAGCACCGGCCCGTGTCACAGACCACAGCTCTAGGAAACCCGGAGTTGTGAGCTCACTCCTCAGCTCTGTCTCCGCAGCCAGCTTCCCCGCTCTAATACCTGTGAGCTCTGCGACACTCAGACACCCCCGATCCTTCTGTGACCCCGCAGGACCTGAGTCCACGCTGTCCCCGTGAGGTCTTCACCCCAGTTTAGCCTCTGGAGCGATGTCCCTCCGTGGAGCAGACTTTTATTAGTCCTGATTTTGTGCTCCATTGTTCCGCCGCTTGCCGGGAGCTGGCCCCTCCCCCCAGGGTCTACCTTCCCGTCACGTTGGATTCACTTCTCCACTGGTCCTGCCTTTTAGAAAGTGGTCGATTTTCTGTTTCTAGAATTGTTGTTTATCTTCTCTTCGATCTCCTGTTGGATTCGTAGGTGTTTGGAATGGTTTGATAGGCTATCTAGCTGATCTGCTGCCTGATGTCGTCTCAGCCTGCTACTTCTCCGCCATCTTGACTCCTCTCCTCTCAGTGAGGTTTTGATTTGAATCTCCCTGATGACTATTGATGAGGAACATTTTTTCATGTGTCTCTTAGCCATTTGTATGTCTTCTTTGGAGAAGTGTCTGTTCACCTCTTCTGCCCATTTTTAGACATGGTTATCTGTTTTGTGTGTGTTGAGTTTGAGGAATTCTTTATAGATCTTGACATCAGCTCTTTGTAGTGTCATTTGTGAATATCTTCTCTCATTCTGTGGGTTGCCTCTTTGTTTTGTTGACTGTTTCCTTTGCTGTGCAGAAGCTTTTGATCTTGATGAAGTCCCAAAAAGTTCATTTTTGCTTTTGTTTCCTTTGCTTTTGGAGATGTGTATTGAAAGAAGTTGCTGTGGCCGATGTTGAAGAAGTTACTGCCTATGTTCTCCTCTAGGACTTTGATAGATTCTTCCATCTGGTTGAGGCCTTTTATCCATTTCAACTTTATCTTTGTGTATGGTGTAAGAGAATGATTGATTTTCATTCTTCTATACATAGCTGTCCAATTTTTCCAACACCGTTTATTGAAGAGGCTGTCTTTTTCCCACTGGCTATTTTTTCCTGCTTTGTTAAAGATTATTAGACCATAGAGTTGAGGATCCATATCTGGGCTCTCTGTTCCACTGGTCTATGTGTCTGTTTTTGTGCCAGTACCATGCTGTCTTAGTGATCACAGCTTTGTAGTAAAGCTTGAAATCAGGCAACATAATGCCCCCAGTTTTGTGTTTCTTTTTCAAGATTTCCTTAGCAATTCGGGGTCTTTTCTGGTTCCATCGAATTTTTTTTTAAAGATTTTATTTATTTATCTGACAGAGACCACAAGTAGGCAGAGAGGCAGGCAGGGAGAGAGGAAACGAAGCAGGCTCCCCACCAAGCAGAGGGCCTGATGCAGGGCTTGATCCCAGGACCCCAGGACCATGACCTGAGCCGAAAGCAGAGGCTTTAACCCACTGAGCCACCCAGGCGCCCCTGGTTCCATACAAATTTTAAGATTGTTTGTTCTAGCACTTTGAAAAATGCCGGTGGAATTTTGATCGGGATGGCATTGAAAGTATAGATTTCTCTGGACAGTATAGACATTTTAACAATGTTTATTCTTCTGATCAATGAGCATAGAATGCTTTTCCTTTTTTTTGTGTGTGTCTTCTTCAATTTCTTTCATGAGTGTTCTCTAGTTCCTCAAGTACAGATCCTTTTCCTCATTGGTTAGGTTTATTCCCAGGTATCTTATGGTTCTTGCTGCTATAGTAAATGGAATCAATTCTCTAATTTCCCTTTCTATATTTTCATTGTTTGTGTGTATGAAAGCAATTGATTTCTGTGCATTGATTTTGTATCCTGCCACATTACTGAATTGCTGTATGCGTTCTAGTAGTTTGGGGGTGGAGTCTTTTGGGTTTTCCATATAACGTATCATGTCATCTGCAAAGAGGGATAGTTTGACTTCTTCATTGCCAATTTGAATACCTTCTATTTATCTTTGTTGTCTGATTGCTGTTGTTAGGACTTGTAGTACTATGTTGAACAGCAGTGTCAAGAGTGAGCACCCTTGTTGTGTTCCTGATCACAAAGGGAAGGCTGTCAGCTTTTCCCCATTGAGAATGATATTCACTCTGGATTTTTCCTAGATTTTATGAAGTTGAGGAATGTTCCCTCTATCCCTATACTCTGAAGAGTTTAATCAGCAACCATTGCTATATTTTGTCAAATGCTTTTTTTGCATCAATTGGGAGGACCATGTGGTTCTTCTCTCTTCTCTTACTGATTTGTTCTATTACATTGATTGATTTGGAGATGTTGAGCCATCCTTGCATCCCAGGGATAATGGTCATGGTGGATAAACTTTTTAATGTACTTTTGGATCCTATTAACTAAGATCTTGTCGAGATCTTGGTATCCATATTCATCAGGGATCTTGGTCTGAAATTCTCCTTCTTTGGGATCTTTGCCTGGTTTGGGGTCTTTTCCTGATTTGGGAATCAGGGTATGCTGGCTTCATAGAAGGAGTGTGGAAGTTTTCCTTCTGTTTCTATTTTTTTGAAACAGCTTCAGGAGAATAGGTATTATTTTTTCTTTGAATGTTTGGTAGAATTCCTCAGGGAATCCGTCAGGTCCTGAGCTCTTGTTTTTTGGGAGATTTTTGATCAGTGCTTCAATATCATTACTAGATACTGGTCTATTCAGGTTGTCACTTTCTTTGTGTTTCAATTTGGAAGTTTATATGTTTCCAGGAATCCATCCGTTTCTTCTAGGTTGCTTAACTTACTGGCATATAACTGTCAATGATAATTTCTGATGATTGTTTCTATTTCCTTGGTGTTAGTCATGATCTCTCCCCTTTCAGTCATGATTTTATTAATTTGGGTCCTTTCTCTTTTCATTTGGATTAGTTTGGCCAGTGGTTTATCGATCTTATTGATTCTTTCAAAGAACCAGCTTCTAGTTTCGTTGATGTGCTCTACTGTATCTCTAGTTTCTAGCTCACTGATCTCTGTTCTAATCTTAATTATTTCCCTTCTTATGCGTGGGGTTGGCTTAATTTGTTGTTGATTTTCCAGTTCTACAAAGTGTAAAGAGTTGGTGTATTCTGGGCTCTCTCTGGCACAGGTGTTTGCCAGTGGTGACATGCCTGGGACCGTGGGCTTGGGCCCGTGCCCGTGACTGCCTGATTCCACCAGTTGCCCCTTAAGATCTTTTGCTCATTTTGAGTGCCTTTAACCAGTCTCCAAGTTAATGCTGGTCCCCAATCACAGGGCACTTTCATATTGGGGTATTACTTTCCAATGGGTTACTTCTGGTGGCTCCCTCCCCCTTCTGCTTATCCTAAGATATCAGTCGGAGCCTTCCCACTCTGCTTTACCTCTCCACTGATGGTCTTCTGACCCCGCAGAGATCCAGAAATGTATAATCTTACATCTCAGGCTGATTCCATAGGTGTCCAGTGTTCTTGTAGATATTTAGCTCATTTTAGGGGGCTAGTTGAAACCGGGTTTCTTCCTTCTCTGCCATCTTGCCCCTCCCCCCATATGTTGTAATTCTAACCCTCAATATGGTGATATTAGCAGGTGGGGCCTTTGGGAAGTAATAAATCATAAAGGTGGAGCCTTCACAAATAGGATTTAATGTCCTTATGAAAGAGACATGAGAGCTTGTTCTGTCACGCGAGGACACCAGGCGATGACAGCCATCTGCAAGTATCTTGCAAATAATTCTCACAGTCTGTAGAGAAGGTACTTAAATCCTTTTTTGCCCAGTTAATATTCCTGTTTGTATGTGAAATACCAAAATTGTAAATCTTAATTCTAAAAACGAGTTTCTGGTGGTTTGCAGTCCCAGCAAAACTCTATGAATATATTTCAGTTTCTTTTCAAAACTATTAGAATATTTCTGCTGGTGAGGCAATTGAATGCATATTTTGCTCAGTGATCAATAAGCACGTTGTCTGTGTCTCATACTCTTTGCTTACAGTGTTAGGCAAACAAGTCATTTAGGCACTTTCAAAAAACTCATTGTTCTTCTATATCCAGTGATTTCTGATTGCTCCAAGGGGAAATTAATGGTAAGTGTATCTCAGTTTTGTAGTGGATAGGCCAGCTAAGTTTTCAAGTCTTGCAGGGCAGGGGTGGGGGTGGGGTGGGAGGGAAGAAACATCTTTTTCAAAAAGCAGGTTGAATAGTTTAAAGGTCCAGCATCATTGCCAAATAGTGATTTACCTCCGTAAATCACTCCGTACCTGAATAAAACTTCAGGTGAGTTCATCCTCTGATTCAGTGAAAGGATACATACTGCTTACCCCTTGTAACTCCCTTGCCTACATCTTATAATCTTGATGCTCTGAACTGCTAATACAGTAAGGGATCCATTTGGATGTCAGTGGCTCTGTAACGTGTATAAGTGTGGTATAGCACAGTTTTACATCTCAAAGTAGCTTAAAGAAAATAAGCATAGAGATATATATTAGTTTCCTATTGCTACCATAGCAAATTACCTATGCCTTAGTTCCTTAAAATAACAAAAATTTGTTATCTTATGGTTTGGGGGGTCAAAAATCCAGCATGTCACAGGTATAAAATCAAGGTGTCAGCCAAGCTATATTCCTTTGGGAGACTTTAGGGGAGAACTTATTGCCTTTTCCAGCTTCGAGAAGCTGCCTGCATTCCTTGGCATAGGGCCCCCTTCTTCCTTCTTGAAAGCCAGCAAGATCCAGCGCTCTGATCATTCTTCTGTTCATAACCTCTGATAGCAACTGGGAACAATTCTCTGCTTATAAGAATTCATATAATTAGATTGGGTCTACCTGGGTAATCCAGGATATTCTCCCCATGTTAAGGTCCTTAACCTTAATCATATCTGCCAAGTCTCTTTTGCCATGTGAGATAATACCTCGCAGGTCTGGGGATTAGGATGTGGACAGCCATTGAGGGGAGAGCAGACATTATTCTACACACTACAGAATAGGTTAAGACAACAGAATTACTAGATAAAATGTACACATTTTTTGTAGGACTTCTCCCCCATGTAAATCACCATTTTCAGTTCCTACCATGGGAAGTTACTTGTATTTTCATTTTACTTTATTTTTTATTATTCCCATTTCATGTGAAATTGAAACACATAAAATTGTCATGAGTCATGCTTCTAGTTTCAGGGAGAACCTACAACTAAATTGGGCTCTCTGATTCGAGAGTCTTTTCTCCTATGGCTATTGCAGATGATTTACAAGGTAGCAGACAGGAAGGGGGTGTGCTACAAAATTACATGTAGTCCCTGGTTCAGAAAACCTTTGGGAATGTGAACTCTTTGTTCAGGTCCTTAAGAGATTACTTTTAGTGAGAATCAGAACAAATATTCCCTCTGACTTAGAAAACTGAGTAAAATCTGCAGACAAGACAGGGCAGAATTTGTATTTGGATAAAAATTTAGAACACAAACAATTGAATCTAATTGTTTTTAATCCACATATTTATTATAGGGCTGCTCATCAATTCAAAAGAAAAAGAGTGAAGAATTCACATAAATTATTGTAAAGACCAGTGCTGCTCACTTTGGAATGTATCAAAAACATCTAGGTGGTTTATTAAAACACAGGTTGCCAGGCTTCACCCCCCAGAGTTACTGATTCAGTAGGTCTGGGTAAATTTGCCTTTCTAAAATATTCTCAGATGGTCTTTTAAGTTCCTGTTCTGGGACCACATTCAGAAAACCACTGGAAAAGAACTGTTAATTTATATGGGCAAGCTCCATATTTCAGGGATGGAAACCAGATGCTTCTGATTGGCTCTTCTGCAATCTGCTAATCTCCTTTACATGGCAAATTAGAAACACCGTAGGTTCTTTTACAGACCAGACATCAAATGGGAAGGGAAGAGAAATGTTTATGCCTGCCAGACATTCTTTTTAGGTAGAGAAGTGAAAGGGAATGGGGCTTGGATATAAACTGTTATAAAATACACTTGGAGAACCTTTGCCCTGTATCTTGAAGAAACTGCTTACTATCTACTCCTCAAATAATTTTCCCCAACAGTTTTATGTAAAGAACATTTATGTGGATCAAGCATTCAGCAAAGTATAAGAACCAGTAGTCTAGGAGTTTTCTGTGGTCTGGCAGTTTCCATTTTCACCATCTTCCTCTTCACCTTCAAAACCTGGGTGTGATTCTTATCTTGACTCTGCCAGGGTTATATGATAAATTGTGATCATTATCTTTATGAGAAAGCCTCCAAACTGACTGGAGTTCTTTGTCCTCTAGTCTCAGGTATTGGCCTTATGCTTCCTAAATTGCCCCTGATGTGGAAGAACTCTGGATCAGGCATTCAGAAACCCTGGGCTAGATCCCTCCTGGCTCTCTGGACACAGCCTCTCTGGACAAAGTGAAGCTATTGTCAAGTGTAGTCCTTCCTCTCCCCCAGATACTTTTGCTTGTGCCTTTCATGATAGGATCTGGAAAATAACACTCCCATGTCATTTAGGTATGATCTATGTGAATGTTTTCCTGCAAATTTTGGTATTCTAGCCAAATTGGCTAGTACCTAGAATTGCTGCTAACATTCGGTGCTTATGGAGTAAGTGATAGTGACTGCTGTAGGCCAAGTAGTAGTTGTGATCAAAAAGGATCATACTTGGGACGCCTGGGTGGCTCAGTTGGTTAAGCAGCTGCCTTCGGCTCAGGTCGTGATCCCAGCATCCTGGGATAGAGTCCCACATCGGGCTCCTTGCTTGGCAGGGAGCCTGCTTCTCCCTCTGCCTCTGCCTGCCTCTCTGTCTGCCTGTGCTCGCTCTCTCTCTCTCTAACAAATAAATAAATAAAAATCTTAAAAAAAAAAAAAAAAAGATCATACTTACAAAATTTGAGGGCTTCTGGCACTTTGATAGGCCACTCACGAAGCTGCGTAGGTAAGATTAAACCCCATGCACAGTGCACTCACCTCTGGAGCCATGGGGTTTAATTACCAACAAAGCAGTCATGTGGCTGGTCCATGTCTATGTTTCTAACCATCAGACTAGCTGATTAGAACAGTTGGCCCCCTAGGGTTACTTTATGAAATTTCCAAAGGCCTTTTCCTAAAGGCATTTTGTCTAATGAAAACTGAAATGTTGAAAACATAGTGGACATTCTGAAAATTTAGCACTAGCTATTTATTTTCATTACAAAAATGGCAAAAATGCAACCCTAGAGGGGGGAACTTATATACATTATTCATTATTTTTATGATAAAACTGATCTGGATATAAAATAGGTTGTTGCTTTTTCTGATGTGATCTTTAACAAGAGCAGAATAGCAGACGATTGGAGTATAACTATAGAACATTATATGATTGAATGACTGAAATGTCATAAAATTTTCAGTACTGGGTAGAAGTCTTACCACCCATTAAATTGAAAAATGAGAGAGGCAAGATTTCTGCCACACAGTTTGGTAAAGAGTCTGGTTTTCTTAATATAAAAGTAAAATACCCATTGCATTCTCCTTTGAGCAATATCTTTGAAATATTTCTAACTTCCTTGGCAGAGGTTGCTTAATCTGCAAATTTATCAGCTAGCAAACCATTATTATTGCTAATAACCCTTATTCACTTTACCCAGAGAACTGCTGCTTCTACCATTCTTTAACCAATGAAGTACAGCATAGTAGGCGTATTGAAGCCTATTAAATTTTCACACATCATTAGTTCCCACCTCCCTTAGAGTTTTAGTTATATTTTTTTTCCTTTATGTGATTTTCTCCATAAGGCATTTTCTTTTTTACTGTGGACAAATACTGAGTGACATTTCATGCAACTTAGCGTAATTCTCTTCTGTCATTTTATTTAAAAAAATATTTAAAGTATTGGCTCAAAGTGGGTATGTGAAAATGTGGTGACTCAATCTGTTTGATAACAATGTTTTAAAAGTAAAAATAATCTGTTTTGACTGTGTGAATGGTGCCAAATGTACTATATAATAACTAACTTCAAAACAGCAGCCAAGAGAAAAATCTTTTAGTCTGACTGTCATGAATCATGATTACATTGCAACACTTAGCAACAGGATCATTTTCCAAGGGTGACTTTACTATGAAAACATTTACTTACTTTTTAAACATTACTTTTTAATTATCCATTCATTAACTGTCTCAAGGTCATTTACTTAACTTTGGTATGCAGTGTTTTGGCACTTACCACCAGCGTCTCCTAAATTAGGTGACAGTATTTTCAGAGAATGGCATTTAAACAAAACAGTAGGCTTGCTTTACGGCTTCTAATGATTAACTGTTTCTTTCATAGATTTTCAGAGGAGAAGGCAACCTCTCAATTAACAGTTAGTATTCTGCCTTGGGCGAAATATAATACAGAGAGACTTGCTAATCACATTCAGTGATCTCCCAGAAGTTCTTTCCAATCAAAGTATTTACATATTGGTGAATACCAGACATGTCTTAAGCCACAAAGTAGCTTTTTCAGATCAAAGCTTAAACTAGGTGTCAGGATATGTGTTGTGAAGATCAGCAGAACTATTTCTCAGCAGGTTAGGAAAATAAAGTCTGTGAGTTTTCATAACACCTACGGTAGGATAAATGGGTGACTGGTTTATAATCTCGTAATCAGATTTTTAGTGATCAAAGGATATTGTCAATACTTATAAGCAAATGGGGATGAATAATTCCTTAAAGTAACATTTATAAAGCTAAGTCCAGTACATAAAGAGTTTAAAAGCCTTAACTCCCATTCTTGCAATGAGAAAAAAAACTGAACAACCTATAAAAATTCACAACCCTGTGGGATTCATCAGATCAGTGAAGTCACAAGGCAAACTGCTGACCCTAAAATTGCAGAGATAGGCAAGCACAAAGAATCATAGTTTATCTGAAGGTGAAGCCATTCATGCAACTTGGTGAGAAGACTTGAAGGATAATTAACTAATTGTCAGACACTGAGCATGAGCTAGCTGGAGAGAGCACAACATCAGTGCATACAACCATAGGAAGGCTCCCACACTTTACTGCATTTTATCTCCAGGTTCCCCAACATGTTCGTAGGGAGATAAGCTGAAGTAAAATTTCCTCCATATTTAGAGCAGAGGAAGAAGTAACCATCTTGAAACAATCTTAGAGCTTTTGTTCTCTGACAAAAGGCCTATCCTCAAGGGAAACTCTTTTTACCAGAGTCTGATTTGGATTTTACCAAAACCTAACCTAGTCTGAAGAAGGAAAAATACCTGAATTCGCTCCCTCTAGCCTTTCTGTCTCACCTCAGGGGAATGAAAAACATAAACCCAAACTGAGAAGCACTTGTGAAGGTCATAGTCCAGGGACATGGTCTCAGTAAAAGACTGCAGCCTCACCACACACAGACCTACCATCACATCAATGGGGCTCCTACAAAATGATAGGAAATTACATCTCAGATAACTCAGTCCTTATTTAAGAAGGACTCTCTAGGGAAACCCAAAGACAACAAAGGAAACAAAACCAGGGACACTGGAGGAAATTTGCCTGTGACACTACATCTGAAGCATGGAGCAAACACAGCCTCTTAACCAGATAAGATTAAAAACTTATACTAAAGGATTATTTACTTCCATTCCTTTTACTTAGTAAATCATACCCGACTTTCAATAGAGAATTGCAAGGCAGGCTAAAAAGCCAAAAAAAAAAAAAAAAAAAATCTGAAAAGACAAAGTAAGTATCAGAACCAGGCTTAGATACGGCTGAGATTTTGGAATTCTGATAAATATGCTAAGGGTCCTAATGGAAAAATTGGGCAGCATCCAAGAACAGATGGATAACTTGAGCAGAGATGTGAAAACTCTAAGGGAATCAAACGGAAATGCTAGAAATCAGAAAACATTAACAGAAATGAAGACTATCTTGAAGGGGGTTCATTAGTAGATTGTAAAGAATCAGTGAGCTTAAAGATAAGTCAATAGAAAGTTGACCTGAAAAGGAAAAAAAAAAAAAAAGAATGAAAAAAAGAGAAAAGCTGAATGTCTCATATACTCAAAAATAATACTGTCCATCCTGTGTAATGTACATGCTTGTGGGAGTTGATTACTTAAAACTGTAATATTCATACAGTTTTGAAGCTTGCTTCATTTATTCAACATGATTTTTTTCAGAAAATAATTATATGTCATTATTTATTACATTATTTTATTCAAGTCTGCCATCTCCTACTTCCAGCCTGTTATGCCTCCGCTGTCTTAATACCTACATTTCTTTCAACAACATCTACAACAATGGAGCATGTGAATCTTTACATCCATCACACTCTTCAGTGTTAAAACAAAACAAAAACCTGAAAAGATAGTCCAATGTTAGAGATACGTTATTGCTTATAAAAACTACTTTTTATTTTTAAATTTCACATATACATTATCCCCCAGTATGGGATTGTGTGCAAGGTTGATAGAGACAAATTGTGAATATCAACAGAAATGCTGAATATTAACGTTGTCACTCCTGGGGACACTCTGCTTTCAGTATTTAGTTTTTTGTCAACAATGAATTTAGCGAGCATATTCCAGAAAGGAATGAAAATGACAAAATTCCAGGCAAATTGCAGAAACTTTCCATTAGTAAAGAAGAAAAATAAGAAATTATGATGTTGAAAGTTGCAATAATACTTACAAGAAGGGTATATTGAAATATTTAAACTCCACTAGGATTGTGGACCAAATGAGGTAATGTTTGAAAAATGTTAACAGAAAAAACTTTATAAGCGTGAACTAGCTCTCCCTGATTGGTTTGTATTTTTTTTTTAAGATTTTTATTCATTTATTGACAGAGATCACAAGTATGCAGAGGCATGCAGAGAGAGAGGAAGGGAAGCAGGCTCCCCGAGGGACAGAAAGCCGGATGCAGGGCTTGATCCCAGGACCCTGGGATCATGACCTTAGTCGAAGGCAGAGGCCCTAATCTACTGAGCCACCCAGGTGCCCCTGGTTTGTATTTTATGGTTAGAATGTTTTGGGAGATAAAAAGACACAAAAATAAGGAAATAAGATTCTTTCAAAGGAATAAACCCAGATTTTCAAGCCTGTCTCTGCTGTAATCACATGGTATCAGTCATTCGATTCTTCAGAAAAACATGGCTTAGATATGGGAGAAATTAAGACAGGATCAGATTATGAGGCTGTTCCTCAGTTCTTTTTATTTCAAGTTTTTATTTGAATTATAGTTACTGAACATATAGTGTAATACTGGTATCAGGAGTAAATTAGTGATTCATCACTTAACGTACAATACCCAGTGCTCTTCACAACACATGCCCTCCTTAATATCCATCACCCATTTATCCCCTTCCCCCCAGCAACCCTCAGTTTGTTCTATGTAGTTAAAAGAACTATGGTTTGCTCCTCAGTAGTCCTTTTACTGGTATTCTGACTTCTTTTATTGGTATCTTTAGCACCTCAAGAGTAAGGTTTAGAAGTTACTATATATGACAACCTTGAAAATAAGGAGAGTGTGAAATGGATCATACTGTGTTGCTTCTTATGTGATCTGGGTTTAAAAATATTTTTTGTCCACTTTGTTGTCATGGGAGTATAGTTTGAAAATAAACAGATTTTAATTTTAGATTTTAACTGGTAAGCTTTAAAAAAAATCAAAACTTAAAAACTTTGAACTTTGTTTCCTTCTCCCTTATCTGTTTTCTCCAGTAAAAATAGCTTCCATCCTGTCATGACCCTAGGCACACCATTCATTTATTCTAACTGCTTGATTCCATTGTTTAGTCAGAAAAACCTTAACACTGAGGTTTTACTTAAAATGATTTTTGTCTGCTGAGACATTAAAATACAGTTCCAAATCAAATTTGTTTGCATATTACACATATGCAGATATGTTCATATATATCCCATGTCAATGCTTTATACCTTCGTATAAGGAAAATAAACTCTATAGGTTGTATTTATATTTAATTTTGCCAAAAATTCTAAATATTTCTTCTTTGATAGGCACTTGCATCACTGTCAACTTGAGGGGAGCTTTATAAAACTAATTCATATTTTTTAATTTGCTAGTCTCTTTCTAGTCTATTTGATACTCTTTTCATTCTAGGGTATTTAAGTAATCAGATGTTAAGTATGCACTATGTTAAGGTCTTTGCCTTGGAGTCACTGACCAGGTATAATCTCTCATGGAACAGTAATAACACATAGGAACAACTTGTAAGTACTATTAAAATGTATCACCTCCCTGAAAGCCTAGAGAATATTACAGTTGTCATCTTTCATTTTGTCTTTTTTCCTTAATAAATACATTTATATATATTTTTTGCTCTCCTGAAGAATCTAAGATTTGATAGTATTATTACTCAGTGTAGATCATTTTTTTTTCTTTTTGAAAAACTATAATTGTGGTATTTGAAAGGCTCTGGCAAGGGAAGAAGTTTTTCTGGTGGTCACTGTTTTACATTTGTGGAATCTGATACTGAGGATAGCCCTATTTCAAGAGAAATAACATTCTCTGTAATCCATGTAGTGGTCTTTCCTTTACTCTCCCATCCTCATGCCTCTGTTGCCCTGAGCCACTTTTTGGAAGAGGGGGAAAAAGGGATGACTGATCTACCTAACTTGGCCTTGTGGGTGGATTCCATTGCTAATAAAACACATCAAGGATGCTGCCAAAGTCCTCTGATGATCATGGTGCGGGAGCTATAACTCTGTACTCTAGATTCTGCTGTAAGCGCCTATTTCCAAAATGAATATATAGACCATTAAGAGAAATTTAAGGAATTTACTCCAGGCTTCAGGTAGTTGACCGAAGTTAGTTATTAGTTATATAGATGGAAGATAAGGTGCTTGACTACCTGACATCTTGTCACATCACGATCACTTAGTTTGCTTAGGTTTTGAGGTGTGGAATGGGCACATGTTCCACCTGAACATATTAAATTTAATTTCTCCATTCTCTGTCCTTTTCCCTCAGTCTTCTCCCTTTAACCTTTTTCCCTCTGGTCTGGACGGCCCCCTTCCCCACTCTAACCACACATATACACAGATACGTGGGATTTCCCAACCACTCTGATCCCATTTATCTCTTATGTCTCTCAGATTTTGCAGCCTACAGCAGTAGCTAAAAGCTTTTCTCCCTTATGTTGATGGTTTCCTGCTGGCCCTGCAGAGGGTGACACTTTGTGCTAGGATCTGTGTCTTTGGGCTGTGTTAGAGATATGTAAGTAGGACTATTTTTTTATTTAGAAAGAGGAAATAGATGATATTGTGGAGCAGGGATTTTCACTCCAGGCTGTAGCTTGTTTTCACCCAAATATCTGAAATCAAACACGCCTCCTGCTGTGATGACTCATTTATTTCTAAAGGTCCCCATCTGGTCTCTAGAAGAAATTCATATTCCTTCCATTACCATAACTTTGACCTTATTTGTAACAAGCAAATAACTAATAACTCTGGCCTTATTATAACATAAGAGCATCTGCCTTTCCCTGCCCTGGGCTATGTTAAAAATTGTCTTATGTTAACAGACAATGAAAGGTGCTATGCCTATTTGCTTCTCTTCAATTTCTAGACTTCTTCATGAATAATAGGGAAAAACTGAATCCACCAAATCAGTTCTTAAAAAATAATTTGTTCAGTGTTGTCCTGACATTATTAAGCCAGGAAACACAGCCTCTAAGACAACCTTCCTTTCTCTATTCCCACTCAAGTCGGTGTAGATATTATGGATATTATGTTCTATGTCAAATAGAAATATTTCCAGGAAACTTAATGAAATACTGTTCATTTTTTTTTCAAACTTTCAAGATAATCTAGAACTAAAATTTGAGATGCTTTTATGGAAAAAGGACATACAATAGGATAATCTACAAAACAGTGTAGAACATCTATGCTCTGTATTCATTGAGAATAATGAAGATTGTCTTCTCAGTCATCAGAGTCTTTTGAAGTTATTTTCGGTAAATATTGAAAAAATAAAAGTACTCACAGCTGCTATTCTGAAAGAATGAATATTTTCACAAATAGATATGATTAGTCATTTTTTAGAAGTTACACTAAAAATGCTACATTTTTTTAAAGAAAAGTGAACTTTACATACTAAACTGTTAGTAAAAACAAAAACAAGCCTCAAGACCTTAGGCTATTTATAATATTTTGATAAATAATATGTATCAGACTTTAATTTTTCTGAATACCCTTAACATTTTTCTCCTTAATCTCTGGTGTTCTGGTTTTTGCTTCTTTCTCTGGTTAGCTGAAGCTTGCCATTTGAGCCCTAATCCTTCACTAATTCCTGCTGTTGACAGTTGTAACATAGGAACTATTCCTTACTCCTCCTACCTACCATTCCTATATCCCCCCTTTCCTTTCATTTTTCTCTATATTTCTTAATGGCTTTTTTTCTTTGCTTATTTTCTGAACCCTTTCATGACCAAATACTCTTCTCTTTACTAACTGCTATTCTTCTAAAGTTGTGTGATATAACTATATTTTCATTTAGTTGCCTGATAGTTTTAATTTAGCTGCCTGATTTTTATCTCCTTTCCAAAGGTCTTAGAGTGGGAAGGGGAGTGATCTAATGATGTTACATAGAGATAACAGGAATTGCGTCTTCTCTCCCAAATGAAGTATCATTGTCCATTTTGTGAGTAGTTGATTGATTACCTACAATGTTTTGTACCAGCCACTGTGCCAGAGGCCCTGGGGATACAAAGATAAACATGTCATTGTTTGTGAAATCAGGAACCTTTTAAAGTAAGCTCCAGAGAAATGTCTGATTCATGTAATTGCTTGGTTTATGACGGCAGATAATACATGGCCTAGAATCCATTTTGATGCCAAATGAGTGTAGTTGATGCCAAATGAGTGGTTAGTATATGCTAACCACTTCTTTGGATTTCAGAAGAGCGAAGGTATTCTGAATAGTATTTTTATGTAACCGAAGAATTTTTGGTTTCTTGACCTTTTCTTAGATTTTGTTTTTTGGTGAAAATCAAATGTGTGACACATTTCATAGCTTTTTATAAATGATTTGGCTAGGAGATGGGAAATGTTAGGAAGTGTGATTATCATGATACAGTAATTAGAAGATAACAGTGTTGATCAAAGTTTAGATTCATTTTTATGTAAAATAATTATAGAATAAAGAGTATGCTCATTTTTCTAATTTTGTTTATTTGAGAAACACAATGGTATTTATTACATTATTGGAAAAACTTAGTTGAAATTTATTAATTGCCTACTATGTGACAATTGTTCTGCCTTGCTTATGTTACCTTATTAAACATCCTAGCTGAGCTATTGCTTTGATGTCAAGTACTTAGCCAGTCTGTTCTATATTCCATATATTAGTAACTTAAGTGTTAGAAATAAATAACCCAGTTAAAATTTGTAATTTTTAATCTAAGTATTTTTGTGTATGGGGAATCTTTTCTTGGTGATTACTTTATGTGTGTATCTTAGAAGTTCCTTTAGAAATCATTGACTCAGCTAAGCATCTCATTAAACTCCCCTCTTCCCCAGCCCCTATGGGTGCTGCAATTTATAATACCCTTTCTTATTTCTTTCTTGTTAATGCAAGACTAGTTCCCACTTTCACTTTTTTCTAGTGTCAGTACTAGGTAAAGAATACAGTATTAGGACTAGAAATCATAAGAATTCACAAAAAAGAATACTGCCATTTCCCATTCTACTACTGTTCTGAAAGGTGGTTTTCCTAAAATCCTGCTCTTATTCCTTAATCCTGTTTAACTCAAAGTCCTTGATCTCTTGTGTTTGCTGGAGAGCTTGCTGAGATGAAAGTTTCTAGAATAAAGGTCAAATTTCCTGCCTGATTCATTATCCTTTGTATGTATGTATTTTCCCTGTAGGTGCAAATGAGGTGGAAAGTGAAATGAATCTTTGTTGTTGGCAGTAACCAATCTTAGAAAACATCTAGAAAAGGTTCTCATTTACAGAAAGAATTATGGGGGAAATCTATAAAAGTATGGTTATTTCTGCAGTAGATTAAGAAAGAAACTCTGGTTAAAAAAATAGTCCAGTTCCTAGGCCAGAGGAAATAAAGTATGTAATTCAGTAGCTAAGCACACAGAAGAGGGTAATAGGAACCAGGAAACTAAGACGTGTTCTGTGTCTTACTAAAAAATGAATATTTTCCTCTAACCTCTTGAAAATGCACTTCTTACGCATCACTGGTCTACTTCTCTTTTCAGTTGTCTTGTTGGATCTCTTACTTCAAGTGTCAGAATTCACCAACACAAAATAGGCATAGGTCACTTTTCAGGAGGTCCAATAAATAATGACATTATTTCTAGCTTTAGAAGTGCCCTTGAAGCTAATTGGCTTTGTTATAGTTTTTAAAATCCATAACAGATTCTCTTTCCAAAACATAGTCTCACTATTTAACACCATACCTATGTGTTCACCTTTAGAAAATTATTTCTTAGAGGCTTTTTGGGTTTCAAAGAAGTATTAAAAGACATATTTACTTAAGGTTGTTAGCACATGAGTGATTATGACATATCTAAGAACAGATTCTTAAAGAATATATCACAAGATATGTAACTAGAGAGGTCATGCTATCCCCCAGTTCCAATAGTTTTACTAATTCTAATAAACACATTACTCATTTTAGTTTTTACATAAATTATATTAAGTTTATGAATATAAACTATATCAGGATTACTGACACTGATGTCTAAAGTAATTTAATGTAAAGAAATATTTTAAAGGTAACATTTAGGCACGATTTAAATAATTTCATCAGAAAATTTTAGGCACTATTTAATACTGTATCCAACTCAGTTTTCCTTGATAAATTAACTGTGTTCTCTTCCTAGTATGACCCATCTATTGTTTTTCTTTCCTTCTGTCCTCTGTCATGATAGCTTTTAATTAATGAACAAATTTTAACAGAGTAACACTTCATTCTAGGTATTGGGTTAAGAGTATAGCACTGATCAATCAGTACATATCCAGTCCCTGCCTTCCACATATACACAAAGTGACAGAGATTTTTTGGTTACTTGCTAATAACGACATCCTTATCCTGATAACATCTCTCAGTAGCTAAATAAAATTGCTGTAATGACTTCTACTAAAATATCTCTACTTGAGAGGAAGCATACCTCAACACAAAAAAGGCCATATATGACAAGCCTGAGAAGCCCACAGCTAATCTCCTACTAAATGGTGAAAAACTAAAAGCTTTTCATTTAAGATCAAAAACAGGACAAGGATGCTTGCTCTTACCACTTTTATTCTACATACTGTTGGAAGTCCTAGTCAGAGCAATCAGGCAAGAAAAAGAACTTCATCCAAACTGGAAAGGAAATAGTGAAACTGTCACTATTTTTAGATGACATGATAGTGTATGTAGAAAACCTCATACTCCAAAAATACTGTTAGAACTAATAGGTACAGAAAAGTTGTGGGATACAAAATCAGCCTACAGAAAACTATTTCATTTTTTATACACTAACAATGAGCTACCAGAAAGAGAAATTGAGAAAACAATCTCATTTAAGATTTCATCAAACAGGATAAAATACATAGGAATTTATCTAACCAATAAAGTGAAACTGTACACTGAAAACTATTAAGATGATGATGAAAAGAACTTGAAGACAAATAATGAGGGGCACCTGGTGGCCCAGTGAGTTAAGCATCTACCTTTGGCTCAGGTTTAATCATGGGGTCCTGGGACCAGGCCCCATGTGGGGCTCCCTGCTCAGTGGGAAGTCTGCTTTCCCCCTCTGGACCTCCCTCTGCTCATGTTCTCTCTCTCTCAAATAAATAAAATTTAAACAAATGATGAAATGATATTCCTGCTCACGGATTGGAAAAGTTAATGCTGTTAAAGTGTCCATACTACCCAAAGCCATTTATGTATTCAAAATTCCAATGGCATTTTTTATAGAAATAGGATAAACAATCCAAATATACATGTGGAACCACAGAAGAACCAAATAGTCAAAGCAATCTTGACAAAAAAGAGCTGGAAGCAATATGCTCCATGGATTCAAAGTCTATTAGAAAGCTATAGTAAGGGTACCTGGGTGGCTCAGTTGCTTAAGTGACTGCCTTCAGCTCAGGTCATGATGCTGGAGTCCCAGGATCGAGTACCGCATCAGGCTCCCAGCTCCATGGGGAGTCTGATTCTCCCTCTGACCTTCTCCCTTCTCATGCTCTCTTTCACTCTCTCTCTCTCTCAATAAGTAAAATCTTTAAAAGAAAGAAAGAAAGAAAGAAAGCTATAGTAATCCAGACAGCAGAGGATGGGTGTTAAATAAAACACATATATCAGTGGAACAGATAAGAGTTCATAAATACACTGTGCAGTTGATTAATTTACAGCAGAGACGAGAATATACAATGAGGAAAGGACAATCTCTTCAATAAATGGTGTTGAGAAAATTAAACAAGTATAGGTAAAAGGATGAAACTGGACCCTGCCTTAAGCAACACACAACAGTTAACTTGAAGTGGATTTAAGAAACAAAGCAAATGAACAAAGGGGAAAAAAAGACAAATTACAAAACAGATTTTGAACTCTACAGAACAGATAGTTACCAGAAGGGAAGTGGGTAGGGGGATGGGTGAAACAGATGAAGGGGATTAAAAGTATGCTTATCTTGATGAGCACTGAGTAATATATAGAGTTGTTAAATCACTGTACTGTGTGCTTGAAACCAATACTGTTAACTATACAGTAAATAACTTCTTTTAAAAAAATCAAGGGTTATTCTGGAGAAAAATTTCTACCTACCCTTCAAGGCACAGCTTCAGTATCCTGCCCATCTACTTTGGGAAATTGTATACTAAACAACCTCAGGGACTCACAGTACAGATTAGGGTACTAACAAATCTAAAGAAAACATGCATGGATGAAGAAAATGTGGTATCTATATATAATAGAATATTATACAGGTATAAAAAATAATGAGCTTTTGGTATTTGTGACAACATCGATGGACCTTGAGGATATTATGCTAAGATATCAGAAAAAGACTGATACTGTATG
Source organism: Taxidea taxus jeffersonii (assembly GCA_003697995.1). Lineage (NCBI taxonomy): Eukaryota > Metazoa > Chordata > Mammalia > Carnivora > Mustelidae > Taxidea > Taxidea taxus. The sequence continues at coordinate 97,052 of ML103529.1, forward strand.
ATCTCACTTATGTGTGGAAGCTTAAAAAAAATGGAAATTCGTAGGTATATAAAACACATTGGTGTTTGCCAGAGCTGGTTTGGAGAGGTGGGCAAAAGGCGTGAAGATAGTCAAAAGGTAAAACCTTCCAGTTATAAGTTAAGGGGATGTGATGTGTACCAGGGCAGCTATAGTTAATGATACTGCATTGCCTATTTGACAGTTGCTGGGAGTAGATCCTGAAAATTCTCATCATGAGGAAAAACCCTCTATGTGTGGTAACAGATATAAACAGACTTACTGTGGTGATTGCTTAACAACACAGTTGACCCTTAACAATATGGGGGTTAGGTGAGCCAAGCTTCTTCCCCTGCCCCTGTGCAGTGAAAATCTACCTGCAACTTTTGACTCCTCCCAAACTTAACTACTGATAGGGCTTCTATCAGTAATCTATTGGTAATCTATCAATAATTAAGAGTGTCCATTAACACTCTTCACTCTTTTTTGTTATAGGTGTTATATAGTGTATTCTTACAATAAAGCAAGCTATAGAAAAACTGAGAATCGGAAGAGAAAATACCCTTATAGTACTGTATTTATAAAAAAAAAATCCAGATATCTGGACAGTTCAACTGGTGTTTTACAAGGTTCAAGAATGTATACAAAGATGGAGTCATGTTTACACCTGGAACCAACACATATCAATTATACTTCAATAAAAATTTAAGTCTGTTTATTATATAAAAATGACATGCTAGTCACAAGTCACACCAAGTGAAAGGTGTAAACATTTGAAAGTCAAAGTCTCTCTACCTAAATATTATTGCCTAGAGGAGCACTACTACAAGCTTAACATATACCCATCCAGAGTTCTTATGAAAAACGACATTTTACTTAAATGGGTTCCTACTGGCTGCTCCTGTTCTGTCTTTTCTAACTCAATATTATTTTGGCTATTTTCAGAATTTCAGTCTACTTTGTTCCTTTTAATTACAACGGTTTCATTTTTACTGGTTGCATAGCATTCCACTGACTGGATTAATCATGCTCTGGTAGATATTAAGTCTTATTCTCATTTTTCATTGATCTAAACAATAGTGAAAAAGAACACTTAGTTTCACTGATCTTTTAGATCTTTGGTATTTGTCATTCTTTTATTATGAGTAAAGCAGGGCAATGTTTCTAATAGGTTAGAAACCTTACAATCCAGTGTGTAGGCTAGCACTTGGTTGGTTTGCTAGGCTTGTGTTGTAAAGTTGAAATCATTGCTGCCCCCTTCTATGTTCTTCCTGTATTTTATTCTTCCAGGGGGATCCTAGGAACAAATTTTTCAGGTTCTCTTTTCTTAATTGTTCTAAGATTCACTCAGCAAATGAGAGGCATCCAAGGATACTAGCTTTTAGAGAAAACTAAAATCAGAATTTAAAATTGGATAGTTTTGGTTGAGTTGTGCTGCAATTAATTTGTTATATGAATCAATTTTGGTGATCTGACTTAATTGGCCTAATTTGAAGTTCTGATTCAGTTTGGGTCTACGTACTACCACTCAACATTTATGATTGTTATACTATATGGAAGTTTTGCAAATGACAGTTTTCAAATAGCTCCCCTAAAAACAGTGACAAGAAGCAACTTTCAAATTCATTGGTGATTTTGTGCTTTCAGGAATAAATAGTTTTCATGCTTCTCTTTTTGGGTCCTATTTCTGCTGTTCTGTTGTATAAGAGTTGCTTTATATGTTGAAACAGGGACTGAGCATGGAACCCAGCTGTATGTTGCCTTTTCATACCGATCTGATCTGTTGAAGTGTAGTGAACTTGGTCATTCTGAAATCCAGTTGGTAAAACCCAGTAACGTAAAAGTTTGTTGAAACCAGGCCAGATGACATAAGGTTGACATAAGGTTTTAGCAGAGGTGGCAAATAATTCTTTGAACTAGCCAAGATCACATTTCAGAAACAGGAATTCTAGAAACTTGTTGGATTAGGATAACCAGTGTTTAGATTTTGAATACTTTAAGGTTTTCTTCAGCTGCTTTTTAATTTATTGATGAATCTGTAGTAGTTCCATTGCTAAAAGTGTGCCATCATAACAATAAAGGATTTTGCTCAAAAATATGCAAAAGGATTCATATGTTGAATATATCAGTGTATTCCATAATCTTAGTTGGATGTCTTGATCATTTAAATACATGTTGAAAAATGAAATATATAACAATGTCACTTCACTGATTTTTAGAATGATAATATGTGATGTAACTAGAAATTTACCTGGGAAGGTATGTGTGGTAAGGGATTTTCAGAATCCTTGAGAAATTTTTGTTTGTATTTCTTAAGGATGGATATCTTACATTTTGGATTTTCTATCAGACTGTTATGATAGTCCTGACTTGCTTTATTTATAAAGGAACATAAGTAATCAATATCTTGAAAGAATCAGTTCTTTTGTACTTTAGGGGCCAATAATCTAAAGATAAGCAAAGTATCAGGATAGTGATTGTCTCTGAAGATTGCTGAGACAATTTAAAAAAATTCATGTGTGGAGAAACAGAATAATGTAAATATTTCACAATTTCAAATTCAGTTTTTCTGTTTCTTCTTTATTCTAGTTATTTCAAGGAGGCATGTATAGTCAGATGCTATGTATAAAAACTGAAGGAACCATAGTTTTCCTTGAGTGAAAGAAACATTTTCTTTAACTACAAGTTTTTGGTAATTTTGTATCCTCCTTTTTTCCTTCATAGTAGAGATAATTAAGATAGCGTCTTGTTCTAATTAGTAGAGTATTTTGAAATGTTAGTAGAATCACTGAGAATTAGGACGTATGTGTGGTCTTGATTTGGGTCATGTTATTATCTGTTGTTCCTGCTATATTTGTGAGCAAAGTTTAACATGAAAATTACCCTGTGGACTCTAATGAATTTCTGTATTTTATAGACACTATTACAACTAATCTTATATTAATCCCATCTGATAAGAATTATTAGCATTTCACAAATAAGAAAATAAAAGCTTTGAAAGACTGAATAACTTGTATGAGCTACAAATTATCTGAGAGTGTCAGAATTGAAACTCAGTCCTGTACCCATCTAAAGCCTGTGTTCAGAAACAATAGTCATTACTAATTCTGTAAATGTTTCTGCCCATAATCTTGAGACTGTTTTAACATTGTTTATTTCTACCATTCACACTTCAAAATGTTTGAATAGGAAACAGATGTTATCAGTTTGTCTTTATTGTTGATCCCCAAACCCATGATTTTTTTTTTTTTAAGATTTTATTTATTTATTTGAGAGAGAGAGACAGAGTGAGACAGCATGAGAGGGGAGGTCAGAGGGAGAAGCAGACTCCCCGCGGAGCCGGGAGCTGGATGTGGGACTCGATCCCAGGACTCCGGGATCGTGACCTGAGCCGAAGGCAGTTGCTCAACCAACTGAGCCACCCAGGCGCCCCAAGCCCATGATTTTGATCCTTTAGTTTTCCTTGTAATAATCTGAAGTCAAAGAGCCAGAAGTGGATTGAAAAGTGGCTTGAATTGACAAGTGCCTCCATTAGTCTTCCTTCTTTTTAGAAAACCGAGGAATGACATTATCTTTTTTCTTTCCATTGATCCCACTTGTAGCCAAGGGTAGGAATCACCAGATAGGACTATTATTTGAATAATGCATTTGCTATAAGACAGAATTTAAGAGTTAAATAACCTCTTGATTAACATCCAAATTTGTCATTTAAATAATTTTTAGGATTGCAGTATTGGAGGATATTGAGCTTTCTCTCCTTTTTTCTTACCTATTTCTGTAGTTGTAGATACCAACCTACATGCTTAAATCTGATAGATTATCTTCTAACTCAAAACATTTTTTAAAAACTGGAAAATAAAACCTGGAACGTAGGCATCCAATTTCCTGACATCTCCACTTAGATACCTCATATCACTCACTCCAGTAACAATTATCCTAACACTAACCTACTACCCGAATACTTCAGCTTTAGAGCAGTCAACAAGATTAGAAATTACAGTGATTAACCACAATTATAAAACACATAAGATAACCACACAGTGGACCACAGACTTCCTCCACTCTGACCAATAAAGACCTTAGCCTCTTTGCTGAGCCATTCCACCAAAACAAATGTGGCATACATCAAGTACTGGCATTGGACCAAATATATTAGCAGAACGCAATGGAGAAGAAGAGGGAAATAATCACTGTTTCAAGAAACGGGAAAAAGATATACTGTAAAATATACTTTATAAACAAATTTTTATCTTACTTTATTTTTTAGAGATTTTATGTATTTATTTGACGAGTGAGAGAGACAACAAGAGAAGGAACACAGCAGGGGGCGTGGGAGAGGGAGAAGCAGGCTCCCTGCTGAGCCAGGAGCCCGATGTGGGGCTCCATCCCAGGACCTGGGATCATGACCTGAGCTGAAGGTGGATGGTTAACAACTGAGCCACTCAGGGGCCCCAATAAACAAATTTTTAAGTTTCCTCCTTTGTAATCTGTATGTAACAGCATAGATGTAGATAGATAGTATGTGTACACACACAGGTAAACATACATATTCTCATTTGTTAATAATGTCACCTTTTTATCTGCTATCCTAGTATGATTGTCACATTACATTTTTTGATGTTCCTATTAAAAACAAGTGCTAAGTGAAGGGTCATAGATATTTTGATGTACAGTTTGTCACCTTGATATACACAGTAAAAATTTTAAAGAATCAATGACATTTTTATTTAAAGTATCTTTTCTGTAGTCAAATCTTCAAGTTTAACAAAAAGTCAAATTGATAGTGTATTGTAAGTTAATATAACTACAAATTACCTCTTTTTTTTTTAAGATTTTATTTATTTGGCAGACAGATCACAAGTGGGCAGAGAGGCAGGCAGAGAGAGAGGAAGGGAAGCAGGCTCCCTGCTGAGCAGAGAGCCCGATGTGGGACTCGATCCCAGGACCCTGGGATCATGACCTGAGCCGAAGGCAGAGGCTTTAACCCACTGAGCCACCCAGGGGCCTTACAAATTACCTCTTTACTATGATTGTAATAATTTATTATTATTTTTTTTAAGATTTTATTTATTTGACAGAGATCACAAGTAGGCAGACAGGCAGGCAGAGAGAGAGGAGGAAGCAGACTCCCTGCTGAGCAGAGAGCCCAATGCGGGGCTTGATCCCAAGACCCTAGGATCATGACCTGAGCCGAAGGCAGAGGCTTTAACCCACTGAGCCACCCAGGCACCCCTGATTGTGATAATTTAAATGTAGGCATGTACGTATATATGTTCATATGTGTAAATATGTGTGTATGCTTACACATAGGTTTTAATTAGGACTTAGGTTTATGCTTAGGTTTTAGTTAGGACTATTCTAGTGTAAATATTCAAGGTGATTAAAGCAGATGATCATAAATTATGAATGGCTTTACTTGATATCATTTGACTTAATGCTTCAGGGATGTTCCCCAGAATGGAGGGGGTATATTTGAAGAATATGGTCTGCCATACATTTTGTACCTGACTTAGTACCATTTCCACGGAGACCCATTGCCCAGAGATCGCTTTAGTTGTCCATGCTGTGAAAATGTTAAGTAGTGCCATGAACACAGGTCACACTAATAATCTCTCTGTGAAGTATGTTCCTAGTTTCAATGAGAGAGTAGTTTTCTAACTTCTGTGTGGCTGCATTTTGAATAACTGAGCTTAATCAGGAAAAAAAAAAGTGAAAATGTTGGGGAAATGTGGTGTATTACTCAGAGGCAGCAAAGGCGAATCCTGGACAGCATTTTACCTTTTGTGTTAATCTTCTAGCCTCTTTCATGCTATGTGTTAAGTGGTGTGTGTGTGGGGGGAGGGGGTGGCAGTGCTATTAAGTTAATATCCTAAGAGCCCGCAGTACAACTCCATTTAGAAGGGAAAAAATTTATTCCTTAAAAAAAAACCCAAAAACTTGATACATAATTGGTGAGTTAATGTTCTTGAAACACTTAGAATTGCTAACCTATCATTTTCAGAAGTCTATTATAGAAATCTTTTATATGGAATATTCTGTATTCTGCATTTCCTATATATGAGAGTTCTGTAGGATGAGCACATGTCCCATATCTAGGCACCTGGTTATAAGAAGAGAGCTATGTTGGTGTTAGGGAAGGATTATTGAGCCAGAATGGCTAGGTTAGATACCTAATGGGTTAATGTTTTACAGGGCCAAGGCCTATAATCTTGGGGACATTTTCTACCAGACAGGAATCATTTACATTTGTGTCATACAACAATCTACAAGTTAACCTGTGACTTTGCCTTCTCTTGGCTTTTAATAATATATACTGTCAGTCAAAGATACAGTCTCATAGGTAATTAAACAGTCTTTAGATGGGATTGCTCCCATGTAAATGCCCCAGTGTAAAATTAAAAAGATTTTCTGCTTTCCCTTTGCCTTATTTTTAAGTTGTGAACATTTTTTTTTTCCTTAACAGAATAGTTATTCATGTGGGAGTAGCACTCTGTAAATGTTTTTAAAACATAGGAAAATGATTTAGGTGGTGACACAGTGGGAACTTATGCTCAGGGTTAAGCTTTGAGTATAAAACCCATCTGTATAAAATAGGAATTTCTTCTTTGTTTCTAAGAGGGGGGAGAGATGAGATAATGGAGAACGGCCAGAAAGAACAAGAGTCAGGGAGAAAACACGAGACTGAGCACTGAATGGGGAAGGCCAAGAGAAACCAATGTTGTGACGTTACCAGAAGGAATTTTGAAAACAGAAATATCTAAGATTTCAAGTTTTTGTACTGTGCAGCAGGAAATCTAATCCATTTCTCTTGCCTTTTATTCTTTAGTAAATTCTGTGCTCCTGAATACTTTGTGTGCTTTTAAATTTTATTTTTAGAAACTGGTTAAAGGGCATTACATTGGTAGATTATTCATTTATAAGGCATTTACATATTAATGACGTTTGAACCTAATTGGGTGCTAAGTATGTATGATTTGCTGGACACACTGTGTTTAATCAACTGCAGAAAACAAAGAGCTTTTATGGATCGTATAGCTTAGTGCAGAAGTCAGGCAATAAATAAACACATAAATATGTAATTATAACTTTTGGTGAGTGCTATAAAAATAGGATTCAGTGATAGAGATTAGTAGGTTCAGAGATGTATTTTAATGGCACCATCAGGGAAAGCCCCTCTAGGAGGAGGCCTTGAGGCAGACCTGAAGTAAGGGCCACCCAAGGAAAAGGAGATGTCCCTGCATTTTTGTTTCTAAGGGCTGCCATAACAACCACAAACTTGGTGGTATAAAAGAGTAGAAATGTGTTTTCTCTCCGTTGTGGAGGACAGAAGTAAAAAAACAGGTGTTGGCAGGAGTGTTGTTCCTTCTGGAGGCACCGAGGGAGGGCAAATCAAGGCCTCTGTCCTCCATCCTGGTGACAGCCAGTAATCCTCAACCTGCCTTGGATTATAATTGTATTACTGCAATCTCCGCCTCTATCTTCACATTGTCTTCTGCTCTTGAATGTCTGTGTGTCACAAGTCTCCCTTTTCCTTTCTCTTGTAAGGAAGCTATCCCTGGATTTAGGGCACACCCTGAATTCAGGATGACCTCTACTGGAATTCTTAGTTACATCAGTGCAATTTAACCCACTACACTAGGCAGAGGGGTTAACCTGGGCCAAGACCGAAAAGTCCAGAATACACCAGCTCTCTTCACACCTTAAAGACCTGGAGAATCAACAACAAATTAAGCCAACCCCACACACAAGAAGGGAAATAATCAAAATTAGAGCAGAGATCAGTGAGATAGAAACTAGAGATACAGCAGAACACATCAATGAAACTAGAGGCTGGTTTTTTTAAAAGAATCAGTAAGATTGATAAACCACTAGCCAAACTAATACAAAAGAAAAGAGAGGACCCAAAATCACCAGTGCCGAGAAGAGTTGTGATAAAGAGCTTGGCATGTTCAAGGAAAGAAAGAACATTTAGGATGAAAGGAAGGACAGATCACATTGAGTTGATGTGGTAGTCCTGCTGGCAGCTCTATCAGTGACTAGAATTAGAGAATGAGCCTCATGTGAGTTTTCAGCCACATGGGGAATAATTTGGGCTTTGCGGGATCTGGAATGGGGATTGAAGTTGTCGGTGAAATTCATTTGATACTCAACTTACTAATATTCATTGCTTCTATCCAGTATTCTAAAATGCCTTGGACTTATACTGAGCTTACTGTAAGAGGATATGCTGCAAACTTATGTGTAAATTATCTTCAAAATTACCACTTGGCTTGTTCATTCCAAAGAGGTCATTTTTTAAAGGGCTCTGGCCTCTCTTATTGTGACCATATCCCATTTCTGAGGTTGATGCCTAATGGTATTTTTTCTGTTTCACATTTATGTGAAAAAGAGTGAAGCCTAAGACAGTGCCATAGATTGTTCAGGTAACACAGACCAAGCCTTGTCCTGTGATGTCTAAACACATGGCACTGCAGAGAATTGTTGTAGATGTATATGTCACCAATTAGAAAAGCCTGTTGAGGTTTCTTTTTTTAAGATAGGCCAATGGAGGGGCACCTGAGTGGCTCAGTGGGTTAAAGCCTCTGCCTTCGGCTCAGGTCATGATCCCAGGGTCCTGGGATGGAGCCCCGCATCGGGCTCTCTGCTCAGCGGGAAGCCTGCTTCTCTTCTTCTGTCTCTCTCTCTCTCTGCCTGCCTCTCTGACTACTTGTGATCTCTGTTTAAATAAAAAAAAAAAAAAAAAAAAAAGATAGGCCAATGGAATTCAGCTTAGAGTATGAAATAACCTGCTCTGGAGTCTTACTAAATCTGAAAAATCCCTGTCCAGGTAAATGAATTCTGTTAGCATCAGTTTTGTCTCCTATTAAGGAATTCTTTTTAAAACTCTTTACTTCGGGAGCATCACTTTATATAATTGAGGACAACTTATAAGAAGGCGGCAGTATGAAGCTGGATTATAGCTGATGGCTTCATTAAGTACAAAGAATAATAATAATAAATAATAAACACTAATAATAAAAATAACATAATACAAATAAAAATGAATAATAAAGAGACTTCTCTTAACCTCTTAAATATGGCTTTTCTACGTCCCTGCCTAGGTGCCGAGATTACTGATGTGTCCTGATAGCAAAACTTCCTCCACACAGGGTCGTAATCATTTTTGTACATTTTAGGGTATATATCTTTAATACTGTCAGCCCCTAACTTCAATGCTGAAACACTAATAACATTAGTATTAGGAACAATACTAGGAATACTACAAACAATTAGGAATCAAACAATAGTATTTTTTGCATTTCTGAATAGTTTCTACTAACAATTTCTACTCCTTATAATTTCCTCTGAAAATAATTTAACAGCAGCATCCCCATAAAGGAAACCATTTGATGGATAATCTAAGTGCTGCTGAGAAAATAATTGAGAAATAGGCTAGAATAAAGTCAATTCACTCTAACATATACCTGTGTCCCTTCCTTCTGCAAAGAAAAATGAAAATAAACAGACTATAATTGGTCTTTCTGTTAGGCAGTTGAAGGACTTTAAAAATAATTTATAGGATACAGAAGTCTTTCCTTAATGAGCATTTTCCTCAAATATGCATTGATATGTGGGATGCATATTTAGGGATTTTGGGGACCTATAATTTTTAATAATTGGAAAACTACGGCAAATGACAATTTAAAAATTAAAAGCACAGGGGCGCCTGAGTGGCTCAGTGGTTTAAAGCCTCTGCCCTTGGCTCAGATCATGATCTCAGGGTCCTGGAATCGAGCCCTGCATCAGGCTCTCTGCTCGGCAGGGAGCCTGCTTCCCCCTCTCTCTCTGCCTGCCTCTTTGCCTACTTGTGATATCTCTCTGTCAAATAAATAAACAAAATTAAAAGCACACCAGATGAATTAATTCAATTGACCTAAGATGCTTGTACATCAACGAAAAGAGCTAACATCTAGCTTCCCATGGAGGAGCAACTGAGATGTACCTCACTGCCAAAAACCTGACCAATAAAGGCAGTTTGGAAAATAAGATTGTTGAGATGGCATTTAAACATGGTTAAGGAAATAACCCTGCCTTATGACAAATGTCAGATTGTTTAGAATAATTTACTGAATAATATTTTGCAGAAAAATTTAGAATACCATGCTCGTTAGATTTTTATTTTCCTTTGAAATGTAAGAAGCTTCTCAGGAATTTCTTATCATTTAAGAGAGTTGTAAGTTACTGGTTTGTTGTATTTATGTTTAACTTGGAAGTTGTTTGTTGTTACATAGTTGTGAATAATGAAATAATAAGATTAAAGCAATATTTGATTAAGTCTGTCTCTGTTTTGTTACCTTCCTTCTTTCCCTTTTGGATAAGTAAATATCTTTTATGGTGTTGGGACAATATTTAGAGCAGAAGAAAAAAATAATAGAGATTGTAATTTTTTTTTCAGTCCGCAAAGCCATTTGAACAAATAATGGTACTAGATAAAATAACTTAGAGATTTTTGGTGAAGAACACAAAAATTAAGAGCATGAAGTATTATTTATTAATAAACTTCATAGAAAATGTAACAAGAGGACTTACTTTCCTTTTACAAACAATTTGATTTAAAAATCTGGTCTTAAAATTAGAACAATAGGTATAGTTAGGTTATAATAAATAGAACCTATAAAGAGTCATGTCTTAGAAAACAGTTGTCATAATCTTCTGGCTCTTCCTTCTGATCCCACAGTAAAGTCTGACCTAGTTAGCCTTTCTAGTGTAATTGGCTGATTAGCTCAGCTTCCTTCTCAAAGTAAAGGAGAAAACTTAAGCTCAGTGGCATCCTTTCTTTCATCTATCCCATTCTCATTCTGCTAGCCTCATTTTCTTCTTAGTTAAAAATAAGTCAGAGGTTTGTATACTTCCAACAGCTATAAAATTTACTACTCAGCAAGATAAAAATATGGGATTTAATATGGTGTATATATTTATTACAGAATATTATTATCTTACAGATTATTCTTTATTTAGAACCCTCAAAGAAAAACTGCCCTGGATAAGTTAAACAGGCAAGGAAAACACTCTTCAAGATTATTGAAATAGAGGTCAAGACCATTGCAGTAGGAGAGAGAAGCTGAACTCAACTCTGCTTGAAAGGCTGGAGAATTTTTGAACACCATGGTGATCTAGTGAAAAACTAATGGGGAAGGCATTAGTAGGTAGGTTTGTCAAGGTGACTGGGTTAACTGTGTTTGCCAGTTGGGGATTATGGAAATTAAACTCTACCCACCACCTGGAACACTGTCTTTCTGGATGATTATGTTTCAAAGGATTTGGCTCCTAGGTCTTTGAGAAAGATGTTTCTTGGTTATAAAACTGGCAAGATGCTGGAAGATTTATATTTCAAAGGGGAAGAGAATGAATTTCCAGTAGCAGGTTTTCTGAAGTGAGAAAACTTACTCCAGTGTTCCGAGTAAGAGTCCTAGTTTTATGAAGAAAAAAAGGAATGTTAGAGGGCTAGAGTCACAAAAGAACCTGTCTAAAGTTTAATCAAGCTGAGGGATGTTTTGATCAAAATGAAAATCAACATCAATTGGCCATGTTTCCAGAGGTTATCTAATACTCTTTTTATAAAGGCTATTTTATTTCCAAGTAGTTGTCAAAGCTAATGAACAGTTGTGTCTATAAAAAATATGAATATAGTTACACTGCACCTGTCATTGATCATTGTAGCTTTATCTCTAGATTCTAAACTTACAAAGTATAATTGCTTCGGGAGAAAACTGTCCCCACCAAAATCCATATGTTAAAGTTCTAACTCATAATGCAACCGATGTTAATAAAACTGTATTTGGAGAATGGTTTTTAGGAGTTAACTAAATGAGGTCCTGATGGTGGGATCTTAAATCTATAGGACTGGTGGTCTTATATAAGAAGAGAAAGAGAAGGATATCATTATCCTCTATGCAAGGACATAGGGAGAAGGTGGCCACCTTCTTTCAGGAAGAAAGCTATCATTAGAACCTGACCATACTTGCACTGTAATATTAGACTTCAAGCCTCTGGAACTGTGAGAAAATAAATGTCTGTTGTTTAAGCTGCCCAGAATATGGTATTTTTTCATCACAGTCCAGGATGACTAGTACAGTAATGAAAATAGCATACTTCAAAATGTACTGTATAGATAGGTTAACATATCCTGAAGCATAGTCCTTAGAGGTACTTATCTGATAACTTCAGGTCTAAGATGACTTTTCTTTGCAATAGGATTGATGTGTATTTTCAATGAATGAAGACCATAATCCATTTGGTAATTTCCCAGGTTTTGCTTGTATTTATTGGGTAGTTCACATTTTATTTTATTTTTTTATATTACACCTTGGAGTGCAGTTAGAGTAAGGATAAAGGCAGCTAGCAGTGGCTTTTGACTCAGTATCTTTCAACAGAATCATTAGAATCCAGTCCAGCTTGTGGTGTGTCTTTGGGTCAGTTTCAGCTGCATATAATGGGGTGGGTGGGAAACAAGACCGTTTTCTGAATTTCTTCCACCAGCTGTGAGTGAGTGGTTGGTGTGGGGATGAGGAGGCTGGACCCCCTATGCATAGTTTTTTCTTATTTTAAATCATTTCCATAAGATTGTAATCCCACTGGATGAAGGGACTTGACTGCCTTGTTTACCTGTATGGAGATAACTTCTAAAATAGTGTCTGGGACATAATCTTTTAATCAGTAGTTTCTTAACACACAAATGAATGAAATAAAGAGTAGAGGGAATTAATACTGCAAACACAGATGAAGGCCATTTTATGAACTATTATTTTAAAAATGTTGAAAAAATAGATCTTTCTGTAGGTAGTAGAGAACTATTGAAAATTTCCAAGAGGAGACATGATAATTTGTTTTGTGCTAATTATGTTTTTGTTTGTTAGACCAAATCAGTGCCTTTTTTTCAAACTAATCATTTACCTTTTTATAGATGCTGAAAGGATAATTAATGAAGAAATGATTTCTTTAAAATTCTTTGGATTTGAAAACATTTTCTGTATAGTTTTTTTTTGTTTCTTTTTTTTTTAAAGATTTTATTCATTTATTTGACAGACAGAGATCACAAGCAGGCAGAGAGGCGGGCAGAGAGAGAGGGGGAAGCAGGCTCCCTGCTGAGCAGAGAGCCCAATGTGGGGCTTGATCCCAGGACCCTGAGATCACGACCAGAGCGGAAGGCAAAGGCTTTAACCCACTGAGCCACCCAGGCACCCTTCTGTATAGTTTTGAAGCTAGGTTTATTAAGAAAGACAGAGATTAACTTTATAAAATTGGCTAAAAATGAGGCAAAAACATTTATGGTAGCAGTTCAGGGTATGAGCCTATTCAGTTAGTTGGAAATATCAGTGCAATTTTTTCTTTTGGTTTTGAGTGAAACCACTCAATTTTTTTTTTACCTTTTACAAACTGTTCTTGAGGTATAATATACATACAGAAAACTACATGTATCTTAACCCATTCAATTAATTTTCATAAAATGAACATTTTCAATTAATCTTAGACTGGGAAGCCCCCATCGTGCAAGAGTAACAATTCCTCTGCCTTCTAACATAGATTACTTTAGCTTGTTTGCATATTCGATGTAAATGGGCTTACACTGCATGCACATCTTTGTGTCTAGCTCTTTTGCTCAGTGTTATGTTAGAGTCAACCATATTTTTTCCTGGTTTGTAGAGTGTTAGCTCTCACTGCCGTATGGGACTACATGTATGCATTTTTACTGAATATACACTTAAAGAACTATTGTATCCCAGAGTGTGCAGCTGCAGCCAAAATTTTTCCAAAATGACACCAGTTTACCCACTAAACAGGAATTTTTGAAACCAGTATTTGAGACCATTATTTCACATCCTTTCCAACACTTGGTATTACCTTTTTAAAAATTGATTTTAGCTTTTCTAATAGAGATTTAATGATAAATGAATTGTGGTTTTTGTTTCCTTATTTATTTATTTATTTATTTTTAAAGATTTTATTTATTTATTTGACAGAGATCACAAGTAGGCAGAGAGGCAGGCAGAGAGAGTGGAGGAAGCAGGCTCCCTGCTGAGCAGAGAGCCCGATGCGGGGCTGGATCCCAGGACTCTGGGATCATGATCTGAGCCGAAGGCAGAGGTTTTAATCCACTGAGCCATCCAGGAGTCCCTTGTTTCCTTTTAAATAACTATGTGAGCACCATTTCTCCTGGATGTGCACTGTTTCACCAGAATGGCATTCTGGTCATTAAGAAACTTTCTTTTGTGAGATATCAGGTCTTTGGCAGTAGTTTTTTAGTTGTCGCTATGTAAGAGATCTTTATATATGATGCATGTAAGTCCTTTGGGTATGTGTAATGCAAATATCCATCATCACAGTTTGTATTATTTTTCTTATTGTTTAATGGACAAAATATTCAATCTTAATGTGGTTCAATTAATTTTCAGTCAATACACAACCCCTTTTGTCCCTTGTTTAAAAAGTATCTACCAACCTCACATTCATATAGATGTTTCATATTTCATTTTAAAATATGTATTGTTTTAACTTTTGTGTTTGGATTGGCAGTCAGTCTGGATTTGTGTTTTGTTAATGATGAATGGATCTGGGTAGATTTATCCCATAAAGACATTTAATTTATCTCATGCCATTTGTAGAAAAGACCACTTTTCCCCATTGTGCTGCAGAGTTATTTTGTCATAAACTAGGTGACTGGAATGTATACACAAATTTGTGCGCACTCCATTTTTTTCAGTTGGGAAGTTTTTCTGTCCTTGTGCCTATCCCACATTGTCTTAGTACAGCTTTATAGTGACGCCTGATACTTGGTAATGTTAGTACTTGAGATTTGTTCCTTTGGAGATTGCTCTGGCTATTCTTGGCCTCTTACATTTCTGTAATAGTTTTAGGATCATCTGGTTTCCACCAAAGTTCCCAAGATTTAGATTGGGATTTATAGCACTGATCTACTGCTGCACGATGAATCACCTCCAAATCAAAGGGCATAAAGCAATACGTGTTATCTGAAATACTTAGCTATCTAGTGGTTCTGGTATCTCTCAGGAGGTTATAGGCAAGATGTCAGTTGGGGCTGCATTCATAGGAAATGTTGACTGAAGCTGGACTATCCACGTTTGCTAAGACTCGCTGTTGACTCACTCAGTTCCTCACTATTAGCTGGGCCTCTCTGCAGGGGTGCTTGAGTGTTCTCAAGGCATGGTAGATAGATTGCTTTCCTCAGAGCAAGTAATCCAACAGAGAGAATGGTGACAGAAAGTGACCACAATGGAAGCTGTATAATCTTAGATAAACTAGTCTCTGAAGTGATACACAGTCATTTCTGTAACATTCTGTGGGTCACATAGAACAACCCTGGTATAATGTGGGAGCCCATTACAAAGGGGTATTAATATCAAGAGATGAGGATCATTGGAAATCAATATAGAGTCTGGGTTTCATTAAATCTGTAGATAAATTCTTTTAATATTTTATTTATTCATTTGACAGAGAGAGAGATCACAAGTAGGCAGAGAGGCAGGCAGAGACAGAAGGAGAAGCAGGCTCCCTGCTGAGCAGAGAGCCCAATGTGGGGCTTGATCCCAGGACCTTGGGATCATGACCCAAGCCGAAGGCAGAGGCCTTAAACCACTGAGCCACCCAGGTGCCCCTGTAGATAAATTTTGAAAGAATTTGTATCCAAACATTATTGAGTCATATAACCAAAAACATAATATATCCCTACATTTATTTAGCTCTTTTTAAATATTTCTCAATCATGCCATTTAATTTTTAGTGTCATTTTCACACATCCTTTGTTAGATTTACTTCTAAATATTTGAATTCCAATGCTGCTATAAAATATTTCATTTTTAATTTCGATTGCTGCTGTGAGCAATACAATTTAGTACATTGGTCTTATATCTAGTGAAGTTTCTTAATTTGCTTAGGAGTTCTATATTTTTTCTAAACATTTTACATATTCTAAGTGCACAGCTATGTCATCTATAATAATAGTTTTATTATTTTCCAATCCTTAATTTTTTTTTCTTCTTGCCATTATTACATGGGCCAGGATTTCCAGTAAATATTTAAGAGAAGTGATGATGATGAACATTATTGTCCTGTTCCCTTCTCCTGATCATTGAGGATACGGATGCATACAGTAAAGTGAATATCAGAAATGTATAGCTTAATTTTTGCCAGCAGAACACATCGTTCCAAAAAACTTAACATTAACGTCAGAAATCCTCATCTTGAAAGTGTAATCAGTCTCTTGACTTCAAACCACATATTCTTACCTGCTTTCATATTTGTGTAAATGGAATCATATGGTATATAATCTCTTGTTCCTCAATTTTTTTGCTTTGGCACTCATATTAGAATTTGTAGATACCTTTTATATGGTAAATTCCCTTCTATTTCTGGTTTGACAAGAGGGCTTCTTAAAAATCGTATGTGGGTGTTGACTTTTATGAAATTCTTTTACTATGTCTATGAAAATAGTTGTTTTTTCCCTTATTTTTCTGTTGATGTGATCTTTCATAGTGATTTGATTATTAAATCAGCTTTTCATTCATGGATAAGTCCCTTTTGGTCATGGTGAACTATTTCTTTTTAATTATTACAGAATTTGACTTGCATATATTTTATTTAGGATTTTTGACTATATTCTTGAGGATGATTCCTTGGTACTGCTTTTCTTATAATGTCTGTATCATGTTTTGGTAGCAGGATTCTTCTGGCCTTTTTTTTTTTTAAGATTTTATTTATTTATTTAACAGAGATCACAAGTAGGCAGAGAGAGACAGAGAAGCAGGCCTCCCACTGAGCGGAGAGCTCGACGCGGGGCTAGATACCAGGACCCTGGGATCACGACCTGAGCTGAAGGCAGAGGCTTTAACCCACTGAGCCACCCAGGCACCCCTCTTCTGGCTTCTTAAAATATATTGGGGAATGTTCTCTTTCTATTATCAGAAAGAGTGTTGTGTAACATTAGTATTTTCTATGTATATAACATTTCAAAGAATTCACTGATGAAGATGTCTAAACCTAGGTTCACTTTTGTGAGAATGTTATCAATAACAGATTTAATTTCTTTACTTGATAAACCAAGTAATTCCGGTTTTCTATGTGTTGTTACCCTTCTTATAGTTTTATTTTGAGGAGTTTTTGCAGTTCATTCCAGTATTCTAATTTACTACTAAAAAGTTGTTCATAATCTCTTATGATCCTTTTTGATCCAGCTAGGAAAAGTATAAATGCTACTGTATTGCCATTTGTCATCCTTGATTTTGTTGTCTTATTCATTCTGATGTTTTTTTACTCAGTCTTGCTAAGGGTTAATCAATTTTATTCATATCTTCAAAAGTTTAAAGTTTGCTTCTTTTGAATGTTTGCATTACATTTTATTGATTTGATTTATTCTTTTAATTATTTCTTCCCTTTTATATTTTTAGATTTGATTCACTTTTTCTTTCCAACTTCTTGAAAGGAAAGCATATATAATTTATTTTCAAGTTTCCTGTTGTCCAGTACAGGCATTTAAAGTTATACTTATGTTCCTGATTTTAGAGGAAAAGCTTTCTCAGCCTTTCACTGCTGAGTATGATGTCAGCTGTGGGCTTGTCATAAATGGCCTTTATTATGTTGATAAAAGTTTCCTCTGTACCCATTTGGCTAAAGGCTTTTGTCATAAATGGACGTTGAATTTTGTCAAATTCTTTTTTTTTATTAAGATGACCACATCAATTTTTTTTTTCAATTTGGAAGTAGTCATTTATTAACTGACCAGATTACAAAAATAATCTTGGCAGATACCTTAGTTCATCCTGCTAATAATCCTACTGATCTGGTCCTCTCTGTCATCAGCATCTCCACCTTCAACAAAATGGGTGGTCTTTTTCTTCATTCCCCTCATGGAGTAGGTAATTTGAAGGGCTATAAGAAGTTGGTTGCTTCTTTGAAATGTTTTCCAGTAGTACAGATCTTGTGAATCAGATCCTCCCCCATGCAGATGCTGCCATATATACCAAGAGATTGCTCAATCAATGTGTTATCTGTCAGGGCAATGCACTTCTTACTGATTTTGCCATCACCACGCTCATAGATAAATTGATTCACTGGTTTCAGGTTTGGGTACTCCCATGATATATGTTGGTTCCACAATCATTAGCATGTTAACTAAAGCCTTGTTGAACTTCACAAAGGTGCCACTGAAGATCTGATGAAGGCAAAGAAGCAGCACCTTTCGAACCTTTGAGTTCACACCATTGACATCTCTGATCCTGAGGACATGTCAGTTTGTATTCCACAGGTACATAGAAGTTGCCGTTTGTTCTTGACATTCTCACCATTCACATCATCTGATTTGGTGCCCATCTCAGGGGATGCATGGGCTGAGATCTCGGCTCCTCTCTCCACTTGGGAGACTCCAACCATTAATTAGCCACTCGGCCCTGGCTTCTGTTGCATCAGAAAGGGATGACCTGGGATGCCTGGGTGGCTCAGTTGGTTAAGCAGCTGCCTTCGGCTCAGGTCATGATCCCAGCGTCCTGGGATCGAGTCCCACATCTGGCTCCTTGCTCAGCAGGGAGCCTGCTCCTCCCTCTGCCTCTGCCTTCCTCTCTGTCTGCCTGTGCTCGTTCTCTCTGACACATAAATAAAATCTTAAAAAAAAAAAAAAAAAAGAAAGGGATGACCTCCTTGGGGGCCGTTGGGCAAGGGCTAAAGTCTGCAGCCCAGCCCCCACTACTGTGAACCCCAGGGTCCGACTGGTCAGAACTTGCTGCTCTCTTGTTGTGCATGGACAGATGGATGAATGGATGGATGGCAGATGGATGGAGAGCCACAGATGCCCAATGTCCAGCACACACAAATGGCTGAGCAGAAGCATTTCAGTGAGGTTGACCGCCTCCGGCAAGAATGGATGTGTGTCTGTCTGTGTGGACAAAATCTTTACATGTTAAGCTTTGGAGATATTCAAGAAAAAATGTTGTGCAAGCAGTGAAGCCAAGGACACAGCCACGTCTGGATTCTGAATCTCAGGACGTGTGGAGGGCTGTGTTTGAAGAAGGCCCTTTTGACTCCTCTGTCTGGGCCTTGGGTCAATAAAGCACTGAGCAAGCAGAGTAACCAAAAAAAAAAAAAGGCAGTTCTGTACATCTGCCTATATTCCTTGTCGTAATGCTTAGCTTTTCTCATAGATAAGCTTCCTTCTTGCCTTCTGAAACATCTTTTGGGCAAACTGCTTTTTTCAGACACTCGATCTTCAACTCTGCATAATTCTTTTGCTTCTTCCTAAGGGTTTCTGGAACAGCTGGTTTAAAAAAAAAAAAGAGATGATCTTATACTTTTTATCCTTCATTTTGTTAATGCAGTGTATCACATTAATTTGTTTGTATATCAGTGAATCATCCTTGCATCCCTGGAATAAATTTTACCTGGTCAGGATACATGATCTTTTAAATAAATTGTTAAATTCAGTTTGCTCATATTTTGTTGAGTTTTGAATCTATGTTTAGAAGGAATATTGGGCTGTAATTTTCACTTTTTCTAGTGTTCTTGTCTGATGTTGGTATCAGGTTAATGCAGGCTTCTTAAAATGAACTTGAATGAGTTCCCTCCAATTCTGTGTCTTTGAAAGAGTTTGAGAAAGACTGGTATTTTATTCTTTTTTTTTTTTAAAGATTTTATTTATTTATTATTTAGAGAGAGAGAGAGCGAGCACAGGCAGACAGAGAGGCAGGCAGAGGCAGAGGGAGGAGCAGGTTCCCTGCCAAGCAAGGAGCCCGATGTGGGACTTGATCCCAGGACTGGGATCATGACCTGAGCCGAAGGCAACCGCTTAACCAACTGAGCCACCCAGGCGTCCCGGTATTTTATTCTTTAAATGTTTGGTAGCATTCACCAGTGATGCCTTCTGGTCCCGGACTTTAATTTATTGGAAGATTTTTGATGACTGATTCAATCTCCTTACTAATAATCAGTCTGTTCAAATTTCCTATTTCATTATGATTCAGTCTTGGTAGGTTGTTTGTAGGAATTTATCCATTTTTTTCTATGTTGTGTAATTTGTTGGCTTTGAGTTGTTTGTAGTAGTCTCAAGGTCCTTAATATTTCTGTAGTATTGGGTGTAAATCTCTTTCATTTCTCTTTTTAATTATTGAATCCTCTCTTATTTTCTTAGTGAGCCAATGTGGATAAACCTTAGGGGCATTCTGCTAAATGAAGCAAATCAGAGCAAGACAAATACTGTATGATGTCTCTTAATGTAGTCTAAAAGAAAAGAAAAAGGCTCATGGGTAGAACAGATTTGTGGTTTCCAGAGCAGAGGCAAGGGTTCTGGGGTGTAAGAAATGGATGAACTGTTTATATTAGTTTTGATTTAAATAAATTGTTTTAAAAATAATTTGACTTTAGGATTGTGTGCAAAATAACATAACAAATTATTACTTTAAGCCTCAAAAATAAAGCTACCAGTTTTTCTCTAAATGCTGCTTTAGCTATATTTCAAATTTTTTTCCTCACAAATTTTGAAATGTTTTGAGTTCAAAGTATTTTATAACCTTCCATTTTTGTTTCTTTTATCTTTAGATAAATATTTAATTTCCAGGAAATCAGGAATTTTCTTGTCTGTATGTACCTGTTCTCTTTCCCTGTTTTAATTCCTAACTTTCACTGTGGTTAGTTAACATACTCTGAATAAATTAAATTCTTTGAAGTTTGTTGATGCCTGCATTATGACATTGCCAGTGTAAGTAATATTTAATATGCACTTAAATGTAAATCTTCATTGTTGGATGCGGTATTCTAAATACGTGAAATATGTTCATTCTACTGTTTATATAATCAATAACTTGAATGATTTTCCATATCCTTTCAGCTTCTGATTATCATGAATTGCTGGTACTATGTGTAAGTCTTCCATAGTGATAAGTTTGTTTCTTCTTTGAGTTCTATTTTTACTTTATATATTTTGAGATCATGTTAATAGATTCAAACAAACTTAAAAATTTTGGCAGCCTTCTTTGTCATTATGAGTTGTTATTCTTTATGTCCAGTGATGATTCTTAAAGTCTACTTGTTTGGAAATTAATGTAGCTACATTAAGTTTCTTTTGGCTATTGTTAATCATCCTTTTGCAAAACCTTAAATTATCTGTCTATTGTGTTTCTTAAAAGGATGCCTCTCTTTTAACATCACAAACGCTTAGTCTCTCTGCTTTTGGTTGCTATGATGAAATCATAAAAGGGTTTGTTTCTTACAAGGGCTAACAATGCAAAATAGAAGCAACACTTGTGGGTGAAGGAGCTTGGAGGCTAATGCTTCTCTGAAGTTGTAAATCCTTGGGAATTAAGACAAATCTTTCCAAGTCCATGAAATTTGTGCACTTGCTGCTTCTGCTTCTCTTCTATAAGGCCATAAAATCTATGAAAAGAATTTCTTTTCCACTGATTGCTGTAGCCCTCAGTACTCAGAGCTGTGCCTTGCTAATATTGGAAGTATATAAATATCTATAACATGCAGTGGAATTTAATTTTTCTTCCCAGCAGTTCTCTGAGGAAGGTTCTATTATCTCTGTTTTGCTAATAATATAATTGAGTCTGAAAAGGGTTAGGTAACTTCATTAAGGTGAATAAATTAAAGAGTGGAATCAGAGTGAGGTCTGTCTGATATGAGAGGAGATCACTTCACCCTCATCTGTGCAGTGGTGGGAACCTTAGCTAACAGACAGTAAAGTAATATGGAGGCCCAGAGCTCCTGCTCCAGTCCAGGTTACAGGCCATTTTGCCCCCCGTGGTTTTAGGCAAATTGCTTAACCTCTCTCTACCTGTTTTCTGATGGGTAACTAGAGGTGACAGTACCTCTGTCGTTGAGTTGTTTTAAGAATTAGGTCACTTAGGGGCGCCTGGGTGGCTCAGTGTGTTAAAGCCTCTGCCTTCGGCTCAGGTCATGATCCCAGGGTCCTGGGATGGAGCCCCACATTGGGCTCTCTGCTCAGCAGGGATCCTGCTTCCCCCTCTCTCTCTGACTGCCTCTCTGCCTACTTGTGATCTCTCTCTCTCTCTCTCTGTGTCAAGGAAATAAATAAAATCTTAAAAAAAAAAAAAGAATTAGGTTAGTTAATACCTAGAGAAAATTTCTTACTTATAAGGCTGGTTTACTTTTTCCCCACAGGTAGTATCAGATCCAACTTTAGAGGAAAAGGAGCGATGATTTTATTGGATTACTCTCACCATCTCTAAATTTTGTATACTTGGTTTTAGAATCCTATTTTCTTCTGTTATAGGGAGGAAGGGAAATACCTTTTTTACAGTGTACATTCCTTCTCCTGTGGATCTTGACTATTTATTTAGTCTTGGACCTTAAGGATGGAGTTTTCCCATTTGTCTTTCATAACCTCAATCTCTCCCTGTCTGTTGGATCTTTCCCATAAGCATTTATATATGTTAAAAGTTTATTTTTTAAAAAAAATTCTTTTTAAGATTTTATTTATTTGGCAGAGAGAGATCACAAGTAGGCAGAGAGGCAGGCAGAGAGAGAGGAGGGGAAGCAGGTCCCCCGCTGAGCAGAGAGCCCGATGCGGGGCTCGATGCGGGGCTCGATGCGGGGCTTGATCCCAGGACCCTGAGACCATGACCTGAGCCGAAGGCAGAGGCTTAACCCACTGAGCCACCCAGGAGCCCCTATGTTAAAAGTTTCTTATCCTTAAAAAGTCTTCCTATATTTCTAACCAACCACCACCATTTCGAAAATCAAGAAATTGGTTATATTTTGTCTCACTTCCCAAATCCCCAATTATTAAACCATCTTACCCCTTGATTTCCATACTTTGTTGCTCATCTTCAATACAGTTTTTAAATATTAAAATTTCTAAAGGATAGGTAATATCTTCTGATTCATGATCAGTAGCTCTCAAACTTGGCTGAGCATCAGAGTCACCTTAGGAATTATAGAAAAGTTACTAAGAGGGGACGCCTGGGTGGCTCAGTTGGTTGAGCGGCTGCCTTCGGCTCAGGTCATGATCCCAGCGTCCTGGGATCGAGTCCCGCGTCGGGCTCCTTGCTGGGCAGGGAGCCTGCTTCTCTCTCTGCCTCTGCCTGCCTCTCTGTCTGTCTGCTCACTCTCTCTGATAAATAAATAAAATCTTAAAAAAAAAAAAAGTTACTAAGAGGCAAACATCTCCCTCAGAGGTTGTCATTTAATTAGCATGGGTAAATTCTAGGCCTTTGCCTTTTTAAAAAAAAATCATGAAGTTATTCTAATAGTTAGCCAAGTCAATACTTTAACCTCTCCCTCCAGTTGATTTCATTTATAGATGTAGCTTTATTTACTATATATGAGTAACAAACCTCTCTAATTGTATTTTAGATTTGGGGAACTTTAGTCATACGACTATTGACATTTTTAGGAAATGTGAGATTTTGAACCAGACCATGAACATCATACTAACACTTAATATAGCTCACTGTAAAAAACCTGTGGAGTGTTTTTGGGCACCTTGGTGGCTCAGTTTATTAAGCATCTGCCTTCACTTGGGTCATGATCACAGGGTCTTGGGTAGGGCTCCCTGTTCAGCGGGGAGTCTGCTTCTCCCTCTGCCTCTCACCTACCTCATGCTCTCCCTCTCTTTCTCTCTCAAATAAATAAAAAAAATTAACCCCCCCAAAACCCAATCAAACAAATACAAAACTCGAGGAATGTTTTAGCCATGCTAGAAATAGGTCTAGCAGTCACCTTTATGCATCGTTTTCCCTAAGCCCATATTACAGAATACAGTTCAAAATGGTGGCCTTATAATACGGAAGAGAAAAGGACTCCTAGAGAATAGGTGAACTCTAAGACAGGAAAAGACCAAAAAAGAAGTTTTTAAGTGAGCAAATTATTTAGTCTTTTTTTTTTTCACCCCCTCTGCTGAAAGTTTGTCACCTTAATATCTCAAACCTGTTTGTGTTTCTTAGGATAACTTGATATGAAAGCTTGGTAACCATACAGATAAAATAAGGCATGTATAAACTGTTTCTGGAGGTTTAAATATGTCCCCAAAAATATTTCAACAGGGTTATGGGGAAGGGAAAATGAATTACTAAGTGTGAATGAATCTGACATAGTGCTTGCAGAGAGCTTTAGCTTACCAAAGTAAATTTGCCTTTCTTAAAGAACTATTCATGGACAGCCCATCTCTGCTGATACTTTGACCAGTAAATTTTAAAATTCTGTAGATTTATATCTCCTACACAAACCATAGATCTATAAAGTTGCCTTTTCTCATCCCTCCTTCAAGTATTGTGAAAGATGCTTTAATTTGTCATATAGATTTGCACAAAGTAAATAAAGGAAGATAAAGAATTTTCGGAAAACTACATTAGATAAATTTCCTCCCTCTGCTATCCATTCAAGTTCATTAAATTTTCATATAGTTCCATTACTGTTGATGTTTACAACATTGTTTTTTATAAGCCTAACTCTTTAGGCCCTTGAGGATGCCAACTCACTAATTAATTATGTTTATTCTAGTTATGTGTTCTTTCCTAAAGAATATAAAACAAAATCCTTTATGATACCATTATGATCCAGAATAATTCACATTTCTTCTGGGAGGAAAAAAAAACAAAAACCTTCCTAAATGTCATATCCTCTACTCAGAGACCCACACTAAAATCTTGACATTCCTAAATCAAGGTGAAAGGGATTTTTTTAGTGAATATGGTATCATGTTTCTGCTAGTTAACTGTTACCAAAACACTTGGGGCAGATTTTAAAGTTGATAGAACATCTAGTTTAAACTATCTAACAGTTAAATAGAAATTACTCTTGCTTAGCATTTCCACATTGCTGTAAAAATTATACAAATATATACACATATACACATATGTAACTTAGCAATCAGAAGAAGCATTTTTTCTAAATAAGCCCATACTATTTAAGAATAAAAATAAAGTCGCTGGCTTGATTTTTAGTTAATCTGGAATGAAATAGTTCCATTGGACATTGTTTACTGTAGGGTGGTAGATTCTGTAATCAAGCTGAAATTATATGCAGTTCCCTGTAATCATTTGAAATAGCATTTCTAGGGACTTTAAAGATGAAATTAGCCTACATCAAGCACTCAGGATATGATCATCCTTTATTACCATGTAAGTTAACCTAAGTTTCTCCAGTTATCTGTTTGATTACCTGATTTATTGATAAAAATATACTAAAAAGTGAGTTGTCTGATATTTTTCTAAACCACTTTCCCTTAACCATCTATTGTCAGGTCAGTTGAGAGGGTCAGAATAAATTTATACTAATTATTACTTAATTACACAAGAAAAGTGAAGTGACTTCCCCAAGAGCACCCAATAGGTTAGTGACAAAGCTGAAACAGAGTGGATGCCTTAATCTATTATTTTTGTTTTATTTTTTTTTAATTTTTAAAATTTTATTATTTTTTTTCAGTGTTTCAGGATTCATTGTTTATGCACCACACCCTTAATATGTGCCCTCCTTAATCAAAGACAGTGTTCTTTGTAATTAAATTTTCTATAAATTACTGTAAAAAGGGAGTGAAGAAGTTGAGGAAGCTATGTCATAGATTTTTTTCAAATTTATTCTCCTTAAATTTAAATCTTTAAAAAATCTGTAATACTATCTAGTCACTTTTTCTGCATTTTTGGTAAATAAAGCAGAATTATTACTTTATGAATAAATTTGAGGTTTACTTCCGTGGTACTATGTGTTTTGTTTTCTTTTTGATATTGTATACAGATGGAAGTTTGTCATATTTAAGAAGATTTAAGTTCTAGCATTCTTATTTTGGAATTCTCGGTGAATTAACTAAGATCTGAAATCAATATGGCCTAAAAGAATATAGTTATACTTGGATAAACTTATAAGAAAAACATTGATTAAATGTGACTAGATTTTTGAAGATTTATGAAGATGACTGCTACATATTTCCGTATTTTTCAAGCATTCCAAAATCCTTTATATTTTAAGAAATACAGTTACTAAAAAGCTAAAATGAGAAGTCTATATAGATAAGTATTAGAGCCAACACTTGGATTAAAAAATTTTTCCTGGTAAATAATTTTAGACTGACAGTGATGTTTGTATTTTTTGTAAGAGAAATTTGCACATAGTTTTTTTTTTCTTTTTTTTTTTTGACTTTTGTATCAACCTGATTGTACAAGTTATAGAGCATGAAAAGTACATATGGCACAAGCTTTTGATATATGGATTATTGGAACTTGATGTATCCAGTGGTAGTTGGATTTAATAATTGTGTCATGTAAATCAAAGAGTATTTTGAACTTTTGACATATTTATTCAATTATAGTAAAATACATTTCAAATGTTTTTTAAAAGAAAATGATTTTAGAGTCAGTGTCCATCATCATGGAAACTGCAGGTACTTTCCTTGAAAACAACTTGTTACTCTAGCGTGACTTTCATTTTTGTTTGCTTGTCTAACCCTGTCTTACCTAAACAAGGAGCTTGATTTGATAATTTAATAACTTAATTAGAATCTTGCCGGCAATTTTCATGTTGCCGTGTTCTTAAAAATTCTGAGTACCAACTGAACTGAACTGTATGTCCCATATATTTTGGTGTTCTCATGTATTTCTCTGTACTAATTTTTTGGGCTCTTTAACATTTAGAAAGCATTAAATAAAATCTAGAGGAGAAACTATAATTCTGAGAACACGTTTTCTCTCCTTTATTACCCTTGAGTAGGAGGTGTGTCTTGAAGACAGGCTGTGACCTCAGTCGCCCTCCTTCTTCCCTACCCTACCCTTCCCTCCTGCCTGCCCACGCACATCATTCTTCTAAATTAAATTGTTCATTACCAGTATTACAACCTTCAAATCCTTTGTTTTTTAACACAACATTTATAATATGAATTCCCTTTGAGTTGTCAGCAGAATTGTGACAACTAAAACACAGATCTTTTGAAAGCTTTCTTGTGAAATGAAGTCTGACTTCAGTGCAGTTTATATTGGCACAGTTTATATTCGATATTCGTCATAAGACTGATTTTCCCGAATGTGGCTCTCATTCCTCAGCATGGGTCTTCCACTTTTGCACAGATAGAAAATTTCTAACATCTTAGGAGTAATGAATGTGATTCTTAAATAGAATGTATAGTAAAGGTATTGTTCAATTATATTGATATTTTCACATTTTAGCTTATGCAGGTGAAAATCAGTTCCTTTGAATAAGTAACTGAGGGCATTTTTCTGTAGGAAAAAGGAAAAGAAAAAAGTGAGAGGTAAAATAAACAAGAAAGGAAATAAATGTTTTATGGACATGTTATAAATACATGATTTTAGTACTACTGTATATAGTAAAACTTAGATGCTAGAAACAATTTTATTGATGTTTTTGTGTTGTCAGTTTTTAAGAAGGTTTTGTGGGACAAGAAATTAATTTACTTAATGCTTATTGTGTGTCTAGTTAAAAACCTTTCCGGGTTGTTCCTTTTCATGGTTTTAGAAAGACCCTCTATAGGTTATATCTTCTTAAAAAGAGTAAATTATGAACATGTACTGCTTTTAGAGTTGTTCAGACATCACTTTATTATGAGTTACTTTTATCTAAAATATGAACTACTCTTTGACCACTTCTTATGATAGATATGCTTCTGACTGAATATTTTCTGCTCATTTTCTAAGTCTTAAATCTCACTGATTTTAGAAATCAGTGAGAATATCAATGAGATATCAGTGAGAAATCAAGAAAATAAAGTCAAAAGTAGGAAGTAAGAAGCTTATTAATTTGTTTTGCAAATTTTGGTTGAATGTTTGGCTCAATTTAAAGGTAATAAAATGGTTTCTTTCTTGCTGATCATGACACATACCTAAATTAGGGGACGTCTTTTAAAATGACTAAATAATATACCTCATTAGAGCACATTTGAGTCATTTTATTCTTACATAATAATTGGAAGATCATTTACTGTTTTATTTTAGCACATGGTAATGCAGAGTGTGTGAATGACCCAGGAAGAAATTAAAGTGATGGAAAACTTACATGAAAAGTCAGTGGTGGAGTTACCATTGTGAACTTCATTTTAAAAAGTTATTTCTTAATTAGAAATTTATATATGACATAGTTAGAATTGACTATGCACATTACACTGGAAAAGATTTTGTCCCAAGTCAAAGCAGGAAAGAAAGAGTGCTTAATTTCTATGTGTATTGTAAAACAAAATAAAACAAAACACCAGCCCCCAAGCCCCAAAAGCAACCCAGAAACTTTATTTACTTGAGTGTTTCTTGTGTTCTTTCTCAAAATAAATTATTAGTATTAATTTGGAAGATCAGAGAAAGCCTCTTAGAAAAGTTTAGAAATGTTTTGTTTTTAAATAAGTAAACATTCTATCATAATTTTAAGAAGACATTTCAACAAGCTACATTGATTTGGGAAAATATCATGAAGTGTAATGATTCTAAGGTATATCTAATTATAAATTAGAATAAGGAATTAGAATTGTGTTTGTGATAGACAAAATCAATTATTATTTCTACAGTTTATCAAGGACAATTTTTTGCCTGATGTTCATCATGTACGTCAAAGTCCCCATTCCCAGAAATGTGGACAGCATTTAGAGAATTAAAAAAGTCAGCCGTATTTACCTGTGAGAGTACTGTATTGTGAAATATGCAAGAAAGAGTACTATAAAGCACCCAGGTGGCTCAGCAGTTGAGCATCTGACTCTTGATTTTGGCTCGGGTCATGATCTCAGGGTCATGAGATAGAGCCCTGGGTCAGGCTCTTCGCTGAATGTGGAGCCTTCTTAAGATTCTCTCTCTCTCCCTCGCCCTCTCTTTCTGCCCCTCTCCCTGGCATGCATGTACTTTCTCCCTCTCAAAAAAAGTTAAAAAATAAAAAGATTTAAAAAAAAGGGTATTACACTTTTTTTGAATCAAAAGAAAATACCAGGGCAGAAGCTATAACACAATTGACTGTAAATGATCACTTATAAGACCAACTTTCCTTAATGCGGAAATTTGGACCTGCACCGTATAGCACAAAAGGATCTTTATGTTGGAGTTTGTTTTACTCTTGCTATATCCTAAATTCATGCTCCAAGATGTGTAATTGTCTCATTGCACTGTCTCCAAAAGTGGGAAATATGTGGACACATCAATAATATTTCTTGGAGTTTTGCTCCTTACATGTCTGAAAGTTTTTCACTTGTCTCCTCAGGAAGTCCACTTTTCATACCTCATCACTGAGGGACAAAAGAATATATTAAGAATGTGAGGAAGGCTTGTAACCATTTTGTACTCATTTTTGTTCATTACCAGATGTTTTATTTTGCTTTAATATAGAAGCACTCACAGCTCTGTGGTTCATAGTATTCTAAGTGGAAAAAAAATAAGGTAAAAAGAAAAGAAGTATCATAGCTTTTTCCTGAGTCACTACTGAAATAAAACATTTAGTTTTGCAATTCTGTTCTGCCCCAGAATGCCCTTTTCTTTACTATGTAAAAAAATGTAGACGTGGTAACTGAAATAAAATATCAAATGACATTTTCTTTAAAAAAAAATGAGGTTGGCATACTTTTGAAGAAGTAGAAAAATAAAGGTCACAATAGTACTTGACACTCAGAAGCAATATTTGAATGATGAAGAGCATTAGGTAAGGTTGGTTTCATAGTAGGTGCTAGTTACCAGTGAGCTCGGCTTCATCGAGGTGATTCATTGTAGTCATGCAGTTTGACTTCTCTAGAACTAAAGATTACACCCTCATCTCACTGTCCTTCTGTCAGCCCCCTCAACAATATAATCTAGAGACTAAAAATGCAACAGCTCATGGGAGAAGCATTTTGCAGCAGGCTTCATTTATTCTACAAAGTGATTACCCATTGCACTGTCTTACACTGTTGATTGACTTGAGTGTTTTTATGTTAGGCTCAGATCATTGGTAGCTTAAATTGCCTGGCAAACTAGTAAGTAAAGATGTCTGTGCCTTCAGGAATATAATAATGGCTTCTGGGGTGATATTTTGGCAGAAAGATTCCTGAATATTTTAAGCTGAGTGCTGCCTTTGCTGTTTTAATGTAGTGAGTGCATGAGAGTAATATTGTGCATTTCTCTAGTCATGCAGTCTTTATTTATACAACTCCTAGTATACACTCAGTGTTGTGCTAGGTGTCAGAGATACAGTTCAGCAAGATAAAGTCATTCTCTTTAACAGAAAAAAAAAAGAGGAAAATTAAATATATTGAAAGAAAACAGAACAAAGGAAAACATTTACTCCTCATCATTTACTGGCAAACAACTTGGAGTACAAAATAGCCAAGAAAAGTGGCTGTAAGAACACTGTTATCAAGGAGAAGAAAACATATTATTCAGCCTTATACTTCAGGAAAACCAATTCTCTGCAAGTGTTAAAGTCTTCACTCTGGCCAGAGACTGAATAGGAAGGGATGAGAATTGTGTAAGTGAAGTTAGAGCAGAACTCCAGGAGAATATTGGAAGCCAAAAGCCCATGCTTTCTTTTTTTTTCTTTTCTTTCTTTCTTTCTTTTTTTTTTAACATGCCTATAAACAATGTTTCCAAGGAAATGCCTTCTGAATGATCATTTGGGAAACTTCACTCTTTTTTGACTTATATACAGACAGTATCATTTCACACTTCTCTGTGACAGATAAAATTGGTTTTACTGCAATGACATACATTGTCTCTACATCTACACTGAATACGAGCAGGCATTAATAAAGTATCACTAGAAAATGTCAGTAATCAGGTAGCAAATGAGATTGTGTGAAAAGTGTAATTGGGAGTTCTTTCCTGATCTGTGCTTTTTCTCTTAACCTGAAAATAAGACTACTTGGCTCTTTCACTAGTAAAATGGGTTTATTCAGCAACAGCAGAGAATTGCAATTTGGGACAAGCAAGCTAAGGTAAAACCATACCCAACCACATTTTTTGAACATCCTCCTTACTGTTTTGTACTGTGGCTACACCAGTTTGCGTTCCTACCAGCAGTGCTTGAGGGTTCCCGATTCTCCACATCCTCACCAGCACCTATTATTTCTTGTCTTTCTGATACTAGCCATTCTGATAGGACTAAGGTGATATCTCATTGTGGTTTGGATTTGCATATACCTAATGATTAGTGATGTTGAACATCATTTTATTTTTCTGTTGGCTCTTTGTTTCTCTTCTGTGGAAACATGTCTGTTGAGGTTCTCTGCCTCTTTTCAAATTAGATTATTTTTTTAATGTTGAGTTGTAGGAGTTTCTTAAATATTTTGGATATTAACCCTTTATTGGATATAACATTTGCAAATATCTTCTGCCATTCAGTAGGTTGTCTTTTAGTTTTGTCAGTGGTTTCTTTCACTGTGCAAAACTCTCGAGTTTGATATAGTCCCAGAAGTTTATTTTTGCTTTTGTTTCCTTTGCCGGAGGACACAGACCCAAACAGTGTTGCTCAAATCCATGTGCAAGAGATTAATGCTTGTGTTCTCTTTTAGGAAATGTATGGCTTCAGGTCTCAACGTTTAGATCTCTAATTTATTGAGTTTATTTTTGGATGGTGTAAGGCAGTAGTTCACTTTCATTGCTGTGCATGTAGCCATCCAGTTTCTACAGCACCATTTATTAGGCTTTTTTCCATTTTATCTTCTTGCCTCCTTTGTCATAGATTAATTGGCCATATAAGCATAGCCATTTATTCTAGGCCTCTATTGTGTTCCATTGATCTGTTTGTCTATTTTTGTGTTAGTACAGTACTGTTTTGATAACTATAGCTTTGAGTATAGCCTGAAATCTGGAATTGTGATGCCTGCATCCTTGTTTTTCTTTCTCAAGATTGCTGTGGCTATTTAGGATCTTTTGAGGTTCCATACAACTTTTGGGATTATTTATTGTAGTTTTGTGAAAAATCCTATCAATATTTTGAAAGGAATTGCAATGAACTTGTAGACTGCTTTGGGTAGTGTGGGCATTTAATGATACTTCTTGAACCCATGAACATGGAATATATTCCCATTTGCTTGTGTCTTCACTTTATTTTTAAAATCAATAGTATGTTACAGTTTTTATCTCCTTGGTCAAATTTTTTTAAATCTAAATTTTAGGTAGTTAACATACAGTGTAATATTAGTTTCTGGAGTAGATTTCAGTGATTCATTACTTACAACACCCAGTGCTCATCATAACAAGTGCCCTCCTTAATACCCATCACCCATCTAGCCCATCCCCATTCCCCTCTCTCCATCAACCCTCAGTTTGTTCTTTATTTTTAAGAGTCTCTTATAGCTGTTTCCCCCTCTCCTTTTTGTCTCTCCCCTCTTCCCATATATTCTTCTGGTTTCTTTCTTAAATTCCACATATGAGTGAGATTATATGGTATTTGTCTTTCTCTGACTGACTTATTTCATTTAGCATAATACACTCTAGCTCCATTCATGTCTTTGCAAATGGCAAGGTTCCATTCTTTTTGATGTCTGAGTAATATTCTACTGTGTGTGTGTGTGTGTGTGTGTGTGTGTGTGTGTGTGTGTGTGCCACATCTGCTTTATCCATTCATCAGTCAGTAGAACATTTGGGTTCTTTCCGTAGTTTGGCCGTTATTGATAATGCTGCTATAAACATCAGCGTGCGTGTGCCCCTTCAAATCTATATTTTTGTATTCTTTGGGTAAATAGCTAGTAATACAATTGCTGAATCCTAGAGCAGTTCCATTTTTTTCTTTTTTAGGATTTATTTATTCATTTTAGAGAGGGCACATGTGAGCAGTGGGGGCAGGAGGGAGAGTAGAGGAAGAGGGAGAGAAGAGGAATCCCTGCTGAGCACAGAGTTTGGAGCATGGAGCCCAGTGGAGGGCTTGATCCCGTGACCTGAGCTGAAACCAAGAGTTAGAGGCTCAACCATCTGAGCCACCCAGGTGCTCCACTTGGTTCTACTTTTAACATTTTGAGGAACCTCCATAATGTTCTCCAGAGTGGCTGTACCAGTTTGCATTCCCACCAGCAGTGCAAGAGGGTTCCCCCTTCTCTGCAGACCATATGGTTTCCTTTTGCCAATATCTGTTGTTTTCTTGTGTTGTTAATTTTAGCCATCTTGATCAGTGTAAGATGGTAACTCTTTGTGGTTTTGATTTCTATTTTCCTGATGATGAGTGATTTTGAGCATCTTTTCATGTGTCTGTTAGCCATTGGATGTCTTTTTTTTGGAAAACTGTCTATTCATGTCTTCTGCACCTTTCTTAACTGGGTTGTTTGTTTTTTGGGTGTTGAGTTTGGTAAGTTGTTTTAGATTTTGGAGACTGACCCTTTATTAGATATGTTGTTTTCAAATATCTTCTCCCATTCTGTAGGCTGCATTTTGGTTTTGTTGGTTGTTTCCTTTGCTCTACAGAAGCTTTTTATCTTGATGAGGTCCTGATAGTTCATTTATGCTTTTGTTTCCCTTGCCTGTGGTGACATGTCTAGTAAGAAGTTGCTATAGACGAGTCAAAGAGGTTTCTGCCTGTATTCTCCTGTAGCATTTTGATGGTTTCCTGTCTCACATTAAGGCCTTTCATCCATTTTAAGTCTATTTTTGTGTATGGTGTAAGAAAGTGGTCCACCATTCTTCTGCATGTTGCCGTCCAGTTTTCCCAACACCATTTGTTGAAGAGACTGTCTTTTTTTCCATTGGATATTCTTAGTTGATCATATAGTTTGAAAAATATATTTATTTGATAGAGAGAGATCACAAGTAGGCAGAGAGGCAGGCAGAGAGGGAGGGGGAAGCAGGCTCCCCACCAAGCAGAGAGCCCAATGCAGGGCTCAATCCCAGGACCCCAAGATCATGACCTGAGCCAAAGGCAGAGGCTTAACCCACTGAGCTCACCCAGGTGCCCTGACCATATACTTTTCTTGGTTAAATTTATTCCTAGGCATTTTATTCTTTGTCATGCAGTTGTAAATAACACTGTTTTCTTAACTCCTTCTGCTACGTTTTTAGTGTATAGACATGAGACATATTTCTATATATTAATTTTGTGTCTTGGAACTTTACTCAAATTTATTAAATTTAGTAGTATTTTGGTGAGTCTCTAGGGTTTTCTATAATGTCATGTCATTTCACCTGCAAATAGTGACAGTTTACTTCTTCCCTACCAATTTGGGTGCCTTTTATTTCTTGTCTGATTGTTGTGACCAGGACTTTCAGTAGTATGTCTAATAAAAGAATCTGTCATGCATTGTTTAATGTATTTTTTAATGTATCCTGTGATTGTGAAATAAAAACATACGCACTGTTGAAATGTGATAAAATAGAGTCAGAAGTGAAGTTTAAAAATCATTTAGAATTCCAGGACATACAGATAGTCATTGAATGTTGAAAAAATAAAATTAGAAAAAAAAAAAGAAAATATTTTGGAGAGCTACCTTCCAAATTTCGACAAACATCTAAATAGCAGTCTTAGAAACACTTTGGATCTATCTGTATAAGTGAGATTAATCAGTATACACCTGGTCTTCATTATATGTATTCATACACACATACTTTTTATTGTTAAGTCCCTTTTTTAGACATCTATCAAAAAAAGTGCAGAGAAAGCTATAGTTCTTCCCAATGCCTTGTTGTACGTACGTGATTATTTTAAAGAAAACCTCAGACACTATATTTTTGTACCTATTAATATTGATCCCTTAGTATATATCCATCCCAGAGGACTTTTAAAAATATAGCCTCATATCATAACACTATTTAGCAATAAAATTTAAAAATATTAAACCCATAATTTCCCCCAGTCATCTCAAAAATGGCTGTTTGCAGTTGGTTTCTTCCAGTTTGAATCGAGACAAGGCCCAAAGAGTGTATTTGCTTGGCATGACCTTTCCTTTTTTTTGTTGCTATTTATTTGAGCGTGAACTATGAGAGACTATCCTAAGCATGGAAGTGACCCCACCACAAAAATGAGAATCACAGCTGGAAGTGCTCAAAAAGAGGCTGAGTGAGCATGTACCAGAGGTAATTTGTATATTGGTTGTTTTGAAGGCCCTCCCACCTCTAAGACTGTTGTTTGTAGGAGTAAAGTAACCATGGGTGTAATATTCCAGCTGCTCTGATAGAAGCTTGTATATCTCCCCTGGCAGCCAGCCAGCTCATCTTAAGCTGCTTCTCCTGCCAGCGTGGATGGTTTCCAACACCGGGCAGAATGTACATTTTCTTATCAAGGTAATCGATTGGGGCAATGGAGATGATTAGGCAAGCCACCCCAGGGAACACACCTTCATAGGCGTTGTTTGATCATAAATAAGGCATTCTCCCCTTCATTGTCATTCTAATCCTTTTTGTAGACCATCTAATGACTTAAACAGCTTCCTCTTTTGTTACTCTCTGTCCTTTTACCACAGTAATTCAGTATTTGGCTATATTTTTATTATTTATTTATTTATTTTAAGATTTTATTTATTTGTCAGAGAGAGAGAGAGAGCACAGGCAGACAGAGGCAGAGGGAGAAGCAGGCTCCCTGCTGAGCAAGGAGCCTGATGTAGGAATCGATCCCAGGACTATGGGATGATGACCCGAGCCGAAGGCAGCTGCTTAACCGACTGAGCCACCCAGGCGTCCTTATTTTTTATTTATTTTTTAAAAATATTTTATTTATTTATTTGAGAGAGAGAGAGAGAGCATGAGAGGGGAGAAGGTCAGAGGCAGAAGCAGACTCCCTGTGGAGCTGGGAGCCCAATGCGGGACTCCATCCTGGCACTCGGGGACCATGACCTGAGCCGAAGGCAGTTGCTTAATTAACTGAGCCATCCAGGCACCCTATATTTTTATTTTTTTACATACTGATTCATTATATTCCTTAAATTGCTGGACCTCTATTTTTTATGATGAAAACTAAATCTTTATTGTTCATTTTTGAAGGCCAGGTGCAATTAACCTCTTATTGAGTAAACACCCTGCTTCCCTTGCCATGTAGGACTGATGCATCTTCTACAATAAATTGTATAGACTCCAGGGCAAACAGCTTCAGGCAGTACATATGACCTTAAACCATTCCCTTACCCTCTTTGATTTTTGTTTTTTAAAGATTTTATTTATTCATTTGAGACAGAGATACAGAAAGAGAGCACGAGCAAGCCGAGAGGGAGAGGCAGAAACAGACTCCCCGCTGAGCAGGGAGCCTGCTTGATCCCAGGACCTAAAGATCCTGACCTGAGCCAAAGGCAGATCCTTAACCACCTGAGCCACCCAGCCGCCCCTCCATTACTCTCTTGGAATCTTTTTATAGTTATCTCTAAAGTGAGAATAATGCATATTAATTTATAGGATTATTAGTGTTAAATTGTTAGAGTGAAACACTGCACTGTGGTTTGAAGAAAGCTCTTTTTAGTAGTATCAGTTACTTTCTGTCATCTTCTTGCTCTCCTTTATTGATTATACCCAAAGTTATTTTAATTAGACATACCATTCATTTTGTGCTTAATATAAGCTCTATACATATTTTCATAACTTATCTTTTTTTATGGTCTATCATTGAAGCAAATCAGTTAGGTTGAAATTCGTGCTATTTATTATCTATGTTGCACCTTGAGAGAGTCGTACGTGCTGAATTTTTGGGAAAGTCAGAAAAACTGAATTCCTTTGTTCTCTTGCGAAAGATTAAGTGTAAAAGAAGAAATTTTACATAGTGATTAAAGAAAAGTCATTGGTCCTTATTTTATGTAACCATGCATGGCTATGATAAGCAGTGACAGTTGGAACACCAACTCTTGGACAGTGACACAGTTCAGTTATGTCTGTAGAAATTTTCTCAGCCTGAATAAAGAACTCTTGATTATTTTTTGATTGCACTTGGCATTGGTGTTCTTGCATAGCTCTTGTGCATTGTTTCTCAAAGTATCTCTTTTTAAGGTGAACTGGTTTAAGGAGTTTCACAAAAAACAGGAACGATGACCAGGTGATCTATGCCCCAGAAGTGTTTTCTAGCAACAAAAAGATTTTGTGGACATTTCAAATAATCCAAAGCATATGAGATATCTTCACTCCAGAGTTAAGAACTCCTAGGAAATAAAACTTTTCTAAGACCACAGCCTGAGAGCTTTTAGTGTTGCTATTTTGTTTACCATTGATGCCTTTTTTTAATCATCGTGCTGTTTTTGTACTTTAGTGTTTTCTTTGGTCGGTTATACATTTTCTGGTAAAGCAAAGTCAATTTCATTTCATCATCATAGACAACCATTCATTTAGACCCCAAGCTGCTCAAAGAGGTATTAGATAAATACTTGATTAAAAATAGTGGCTTTCTGGCTCTCAAGAGAACAGGTGTAGAAATCATAGCCCCATTTACAAACCCCATCCACTCAGTCTAATAAAACAGCCCTATCTCTAAGAGCCTGAGAAGTTAAAAGCAAGTTCTGTAACTCCAGCTGTACTCTGAATCCATTTTAATTCCTTCCTTTTTTTGTTATACTTTAGTTATAAATTTTTGTTTTCACTTAATTTGGAGATGGCTATAAAATGTATAACTCCAGACTAATTGCTCTGAGGGATACAGGCATACCTGGGAGATACTGTGGGTTCAGTGCCAGACTACTACAATAAAGTGAAAATGCAATGAAGTGGGTCACATTCATGTTTTGTTTCCCAGTGCATATCAGTTAGCTTACAATATATTGTTATCCATTAAAAGTCCAATATCACTGTCTAAAAAAAGGGCACATGCCATAACTTAAAAATACTTTATTGCTAAAAAATGCTGACCATCACCTGAGCTTTCAGCAACTTGTATTCCTTTGCTGGTGGAGGGTTGATGTTGAAGTTTATGACTGATGAGGCTTGTGGTAGCTAAAGGTTGGGGTGGCTGTGGCAATTAAAAAAAAAAAGAGAGAGAACAGTGAAGTTTGCTGTTTCAGTTGACTTTGACTTTCACAGATGATTTTCCCGTAGTAGGGCAGTGCTGTTCTATAGCATTTTACCCATGGTAGAACTTCTTTCAAAATTGGAGTCAGTCCTCTCAAACTCTGATGTGGTTTTATTAAGCAAGTTTATGGAATATCCTAAATCCTTCATTGTCATTTCAACCCTCATCCCAGCATCTTCAGCAGGAGTAGATTCATCTCAAGAATGCACTTTCTCTGTTCATCCATAAGAGGCACCTTCTCACCCGTTCACATCTTAAAGGATGACAGCAGTTCGGCCCTTCTCCAGGCTTCACTTCTTCTTCTTCTTTTTTTTTTTTTTTTAAGATTTTTATTTATTTATTTGGCAGAGAGAGAGAGATCACGAGTAGAAAGAGAGAGGCGGGGAAGCAGGCTCCCTGCCAAGCAGAGAGCCCGACTCGGGGCTCGATCCCAGGACCCTGAGATCATGACCCGAGCCGAAGGCAGAGGCTTAACCCACTGAGCTACCCAGGCGCCCCCAGGCTTCACTTCTAATTCTAGTTCACTTGCTGTTTCTACCAGATCTGCAGTTACTGCCTCTACTGAAGTCTTACACCCTTCAGAGTCATCCGTAAGGACTAGAATCACCTTCCAAACTCCCATTAGTGTTGATACTTTGACTTCTTCCCATGCATCACAAGTGTTCTTAATGATGTCTGGAGTGGAAATTCCTTCCAGAAGGTTTTCAGTTTCCTTGACCAGATCCATCAGAGGAACGATGGTCTATGGCTCCTATAGTCTTAGGAAAGGTGTTTCTTAAATCTTAAGACTTGAAAGTTGAAATTACTCCTCAAGACATGGGCTGCAGAATAGGTACTGTGTTAGCAGGCGTGAAAACAACAGTGCTGTCAGTGTACATCTCTGTCAGAGCTCTTGGGTGACGCGGTGCATTGTCATGGTCATATTTTGAAAGAAGTCTTTGTTTTAGCAGTAGTTTTCAACAGTGACCTCAAAATATTCAGGAAGCCATGTTGTAAACAGATGTGCTGTCATCCAGGCTTTGTTGCTGTACTTCTGGAACACAGGCAGAGTAATTAAGAATAATTCTTATGGGCCCTAAGATTTTTGTAATGGTGAGCTTTGGCTCCAGCTTGGAAGTCACAGTGAACTACATTAGCACGTAACAAGAAAGTCAGCCTGTCCTTTGAAGCTTTGAAGCCAGGCATTGACTTTTCTTTTCCAGCAGTGAAATTCCTAAATGGCATCTTCTAATACAAGGTTGTTTTGTCTACACTGAAAATCTTTTGTTTAGTGTAGCCATGCATGCTTATTGTCTTGGCTAGATCTTCTGGTCAGCTTGCCACAACTTCTCTAGCAGCCCTTGCTACTTCACCTTGCACTTTGATGTTACAGTGATGGCCTTTTTCCTGAAGCCTCGTGAACCAGCTTCTGCTGGCTTTGAACTTTTCTTCAGCTTCTTCACCTCTGTCAGCCTTCACAGTATTAAAGAGAGTTAGGGCCTTGCTTTGGATTAAGTTTTGGCTTAAGAGAATGTTGTGGCTGGTTTGATCTTTTATCCAGTCCACTGAAACTTTCTACATATCAGCAATAAGGCTGTTTTGTTTTCTTATTCTTAGTATATTCACTGGAGTAGCACTTTTTCTTCAAGAACTCCTCTTTTGGGGTGCCTGTGTGGCTCAGTCAGTTAAGCATCTGCCTTCGGCTTAGGTTATGATCTCAGGGTTCTGGGTTCGAGTTCCACATCAGGCTTCCTGCCCAGTGCGGACCATGCTTCTCCCTCTCCCTCTGCCCACCCCTGCTTGTGATCAATCTCTCTCTCTCTCTCTCTCTCTCTCTCTCTCTCTCGCTGTATCTCAAATAAATAAGATCTTAAAAAAAAAAAAAAGTTTTGTGTTCACAATTTGGACTGGTACCGGAGGTCTAGCTTTTGGCCTGTCTCAGCTTTCAGCATGCCTTCCTCATTAAGCTTAATCCTTTCTAGATGTTGATTTAAAGTGAGAGACACATGACTCTTTTACTTGAACATTTAGAGGCCATTGTAGTGTTATTAATTGGCCTCATTTCAGTATTGTCTCAGGGAACAGAGGGGCCCAAGGAGAGGATGAGAGATGGGGAGTGGTCAGTTGGTGGAACAGGCAGATCATACACAACAGTTGTCAGTTTACTGTCACATGTGGTACAGTTTGTGGTACCCTCAAACAATCACAGTAATAACATTAAAGATCACTGATCACAGACCACCATAACAAATAAAATAATAATTACACAGTTTAAAAGATTGTGAGAATTACCAAAATGTGATAGAGGCATGAAGTGAGCTAGTGCCATTAGTAAAATGACACTGGTTCACTTGCTTAATGCAGGGTTGCTACAAACCTTCATTTAAAAAAAAAAAAAAAGTACTATCTTTGAAGTTCAGTAAAGCTAAGTGCAATAAAATGAGGTAGCTTATATATGTTATTTTGCACTAAGCTGTGGTTTAAGGAATTTATTGTCTAGTTGGAGAAGAATGAATAAAGCATCACCTGTTAAGTATTAGTTAAAATGGGGCTACAACTATCAATGATTTCTTAGCCTTCTCCAGTTTCACACTGAAGTCTTAAGATAAAAATATAGAAAAGAGGGACACTTGGGTGGCTCAGATGGTTAAGTGTCTGACTCCTGATTTTGGCTCAGTCATGATCTCAGAGTCACAGGATTGAGCCCCACGTCAGGCTCTGTGCTGGGCCTGGACCATGCTTGGTATTCTCTCTCTCTTTCTCTTTCCCTCTGCCTCTCCCCCTGCTCTCTCTCTCTCTCAAAATAAAAATATACATATAGAAAAAGAAAAAGGATGAAAAATAAAGAGCTATTAATAGAGTGTAGAAAAATTTCCACTAATTGAAAGGCTATTCTAACTAAAATTGGAACAGAAGCCAAGTCTGTTCGCACCATACTGCATGAAATAGAACATACGTCTTGGTGTGAAGGAAGATCTTAAGTACTTTTCTCCATCCATCCTCTCTCCCAGTTCAGAAATGAATGTTTTGACAGAAGGGAATGATGGACAACCATCTGCCTACTTTCTTAGTGATTTTTTTTTAATTGAAGTGGAGTTGGCACACAGTTATTTTAGTTTTAGGTATACACCCGAGTGATTTGATAAGTGTATACATTACGCTCCGCTCAACACAAATGTAGCTACCATCTGTCACCATACAACACTATTACAGTACTACTATGTTCCCTGTGCTGTGCGTTTTATCTTTGTGTCTTATTCATTACGCAACTGGGAGCTTGTATCTCCCACTCCTGTGCACTCATTGTGCCCGTCTCTCCATTCTCCCCTTCAGCAACCACCAGTTTGTTCACTCTGTTGATGGGTCTGTTTCTACCTATATCGTTTGGTTTTTAGATACTATGTGTAAATGAAATTATATGGTATTTGTCTTTCTCTGACTTTTTTCACTTTGCATAATATCTTCTAGATGTATCCATGTTTTTGCAAATGGCAAGATCTCATTCTATTTTATGCCTGAGTGGTATATGGGTGTGTGTATATCCATCTACCTATATGTATGTATGTATGTATATGTATATATGTGTGTGTGTGTGTGTGTCTATATATGAACATATATTCTGTTATATATATATATATATATATACACACCATACATATATATACACACATGTATTCTGTTGTATGTGTGTGTGTATATACAACATCTTCTCTATCCATGTATCTAATGATGAAATTGTAGCTTGCTTCCATACCTTAGCATGCTTCAGTAAACATAGAGGTGGATATACATCTTTTCAGATCAGTGTTTTTGAGTTTTTTTGGAGGGGGGAGGGTAAATATCCAATAATAGAATTACTGGATCATATGGTATTTTTAATTCTTAATTTTTTGAGGAATCTAGATAGTGTTTTTCATGGTGGCTGCACCAATTTATATTCCCATCCATGGTGCATGAGGGTTCCTTTTTCTCTGCATGCTTGCCAGCACTTGTTATTATTTTTGTGATTCTAGCCATTCTGATAGATTTAAGGTAATACCTCATTGTGGTTTTGCTGTGCTTTTTCCTTATGATGAGTGGCATTGTTGCATGTAGTATGAGGAACATGTTTTTTGTGTTTGGTGGTCATCTCTGCATTTTCTTTAGAAACCTTTCTCTTCAGGTTCTCTGCCCATTTTTTAACTGGGCATAATTTTTAAATTATTTTTTTTGGTGTTATATGAGTTTCTTTATTGTTTTGGATATTAACCTCTTATCAGTTGTATCATTTGCAAATATCTTGTCCTGTTCAGAATGATGCATTTTCATTTTGTTTATGGTTACCTTTGCTACACAAAAGCTTTTTATTTTGGTGTATTTGCAATTGTTTATTTTTTATTTTGTTTCTCTTGCTTGGGGAGACCTTTCTAGAAAAATGTTGCCAAGGCCAATGTCAGACTACTGCCTATATATTTTATGGGTTCAGATCTTACGTTTAGATCTTTAATCCATTTTGAGTTTATTTTTGTATATGACATAAGAATATGGTCCACTTTCATTATTCTGCATGCTTCTGCCCAGTTTTCCCAGCACCATTTATTGAAGAAACTATCTTTCCCCCACTGTCTTCTTGCTTTCTTTGTTGTAGATCAATTGACCATTTAGGCATGGGTTTATTTCTGGGCTCTGTCTTGTTCTGTTGATCTGTGTGTCTTTTTTTGTGCCAGCATCATACTGTTTTGATTATTATAGTTCTGTAGTACATCTTGAAATTTGGGATTGTGATACTTGCAGCTTTGTTGTTTTGCTCGAGTGCTTTGGCCATTCAGGGTCTTTTGTGGTTCCATCCAAACTTTAGGTTTATTCTGGTTCTGTGAAACATGCTATAGGTATTTTCATAGGGATCCCATTGAATCTGTAGATTGTTTTGGGTACTATATATATTTAACCAATATTCTCCCAATTCATGAGCATAGACTATCTTTCCATGTGTTTGTGTCATTTTCAGTTTATTTCCTTAGTGTCTTACAGTTGTAAGAGTATAAGTCTTCCATTTTCAAAAGTTAATTCCTATGTATTTTATTCTTTTTGGTGCAATTGTAAATGGAATTGTTTTCTTAATTTTTGTTTTTGCTACTCTGTTGTTAGGGTATAGAAATACAACAGATTTTTGCATATTTAATTTTGTATGCTGTGACTTAACTGAATTTATTGTTTCTAATGGTTTTTTGGTGAAGTGCTCAGGGTTTTCTGTGTCTAGTATCATGTCATCTATAGATAATGACAGTTATACCTTACCTGTTTGGTTGCCTTATGGTGCTGCTTTTAAACAGCAGTAGGGCTACTGTCCTCATTCTGTGCCTGTCTCCATACCAGTATCTTATACTCATTTGTAAAGTTCTAGAAAACAACAGTCAGTAGGCAGACAGTGGTATGAAACTTAAACTGCTCTACCATATTTGTAGATAAAATATGATCAAAGAGGTAAAATGGTAGCAGTTCCTACTAAGTATTATAGATTTTCATATATCTCATATGTTGTTAAAAAGTAAAGTGGTAGTTTAATAAGCCTGTGACAGTCCCATCTGAGGCTAACAAAGACTTCTTCCAAGGTCTCTGTTCACCGAGATTTAGCCCAAGAAAGTGGATACAGTTATTTGATGTCAAAAAAACAGAAGACCAAGGACAGACCACACACCATACTTTATTGGTAATGCCTGGGCATCAGTAGACTGCTCCTCATTTGATGAAGAATGAACAGAAAACTTTAACCATAGACAGACTTTGACTGAGTCAGCTGGAACATTTAGAGGAAGAACACTTTTGAAAATTATTTTCTATAGGAATTAGGAAAAATTTTAGAAATGTTTTTGATCAGCTCACTAGCATTCAGGTAGACCAATTGTGAGAAAGAAACGTGTGTGGTTTAAGCCACCCAGTCTGTGGTATTTTGTTGTAGCAGACCAAGCTGAGAAAGACAAGAGGAAATGTCCAGAAGTATTGAGGGAATTAATGGACATC
Organism: Taxidea taxus jeffersonii; assembly: GCA_003697995.1. Taxonomy (NCBI): domain Eukaryota; kingdom Metazoa; phylum Chordata; class Mammalia; order Carnivora; family Mustelidae; genus Taxidea; species Taxidea taxus. The sequence continues at coordinate 140,876 of ML103529.1, forward strand.
AAAAAGATAAAGGCAAATGAGCAAAACATATAAAATATATGAACGTATGTATATAAACATAGGCAAGCACAAGTTCATCAGTAATGAAAGAATTGTAGTTCAAAATAACTGACATACTACTTGATGCTGAATAAATTTTTACACATTAGAAAACTGAGTTCTTAGTTAGGAAGTAGGGAGTCTTTATGCACTCTTGGATATATGTAAACTAATATAGGCTCCCTGGAAAGGAATCTGACAGCATTTCATGGAATTTAGCATGCTAGAATCTTTAAACCCAGCAGTGTTATTCTGTTTAGATGGCAGGGAGCTTGTGTAAATGTGTTCAGTTATAGCACTGCTATATACTGCTCTCAGGAACAGTTAGACAGAAAAGGTGTCCATCACCTAAAGTATGGAAATGTAAGAAGGGATAGAAATAACTGCAGAGGCAGTTGTAAAGTACGAGATGTACTTTGGTTTCATGAATTGATTTTTGAAACTCGGTTGTGAGTGGAGAGAAGCAAATAAGTAAGAAACTATGGCACACTTCTTTTTAATAAATAATTCTGATAATGCATCAAATAACATATGTTTTTCAAAGACATATATTTATCAAGGTATATGTAATAAACATGAAAGTGGTTAGAGGGGGGCAGGGGATTGAAATCTAAAACTAGAAGTTTAGAGGAAAAAAATGTGAGAGGTTTCCTATCAACTAATCATATGGCATGACATAAACTGAAGAGTATGATTCATTCAATGATCTCCATCTAAAATTCAAAACAAAAATCAAAAAGATTTTTAAAAAGACATGAATAATCTGAGGTATGTTGGCAAATAGAAAAAGACCAACACATTAGAATCCAGATTGGTTTTACTATAATTTGGCCAGTAATGTTGAGGATCAGAAATGTTATAAATGGAGAGTCTTTCCAATAGCAAAAGCAAAACAACATAAGGAAAAAAAATGAGAGATTTAAGAAAAGTTACATAGGTCACGGAATTCTTGAAGAAACCAGAAGAGAAGCAGTAGCAAATCATATCAGTGTGGGGAAGTTTTTGAGTGCTAATTATTGAGCTCAAAAGAGCCTACCACATTCCAATAAATTAATAAAGTCAAATAAGTAAAAATAGATATATACTTACATAGATTTGTGGCATTTGTCTTTATATTTCAAGAATATGGGGGGGACGCCTGGGTGGCTCAGTTGGTTAAGCAGCTGCCTTCGGCTCAGGTCATGATCCCAGCGTCCTGGGATTGAGTCCCACATCGGGCTCCTTGCTCAGCAGAGAGCCTGCTTCTCCCTCTGCCTCTGCCTACCACTCTATCTGCCTGTGCTCACTCTCTCTCTCTCTAAAAAAAAAAAAAAGAATATGGGGGGTATTTGTAGTTTTGTTGAGGAAAATTTATTTATAATGACCTAACAAAATACTTAGTATTATGTAAAGTACAGAAAGTATGTTATAGTCTGCTTTTGTTGGAAGGGAGAGGTGGAAATTAGAATTGGAGATACAACAAAATACAATATTGATTTAACTTATGTAAAAAAGTATACTAAAGGGGCGCCTGGGTGGCTCAGTGGATTAAGCCTCTGCCTTTGGCTCAGGTCATGATCTCAGGGTCCTGGGATCGAGCCCCGCAACGGGCTCTCTGCTCAGCGGGGAGCCTGCTTCCCCCTCTCTCTCTGCCTGTCTCTCTGCTTACTTGTGATCTCTGTCAAATGAATAAAATCTTTTTAAAAAAAAGTATACTAAAATGCAGAGTCATTATCATTAAATTATTTGAGATTGCTTTTTTATATTTTCCCCAAATACCTGCATGTGCATGCATTTTTGTTTAAACCAGAAAAATAGATCTCTAATTCATAATAGAAAATACTAATCATAACTTAATAGCAGGTTAAAAGATGCCATTACTCAGTAGGTTGAGCTAGCATGGGTGGAAGAGAAAGAAAGAACATGTAAATGAACCCAGGTATGAATCCAATACTGAGAGCAAGACTTACTAATTAATTATGTGCCTGAACATTTATAGGTATCAACAGCCCAAATGAGAAAAATTGAGGACAGTGCCTTCTCTTAGAGAACTAGCTTCACAAAGGATTATTTTTCCTGTTCTGGCACATTTGAGAATTGTAGCATTAGCAGTTCTGATGAACAGATTATTTTCAATATACTAAAGCTTGTATTTCAATACTATGAATTAATGGAATAACAAATTACACATTAGTTCTCAGTATCAGATCTCTTAAAGGATTTTCTTGAGTGTTGCAATATGCTCTCAGTTATTAAAAGTTCTTATTTTATTAATTGCTGTTTTGAAGACAGTAAAACCCATGTCAATTAATATGAAACTAATAATTTAGTCCCCAAAGAATGCCTTCCTATTTCCAGATCTTGTATTCCCTCTACATTAATATCTATAGTACATTTTGAATTTAAACTCTAATTAAATGGGGATATTAATTTGTATTACTACTATAGCTGGGGCAGCTGGCTTATCAGTAATCCCCTGAAGCCTGGGATTTTTCTTTCTTTTTCGGAGGTGCCTCAGGGCTATGTGTCCGACAGAGGTGGCCCTGAGGGACTTAGGGTAGACAGACATCTTTCTGTGGACAAATCATTTAATATCTTTGTTTAGAAATCCTTCTGTTCTTCTAAATGTGGCTCCCATGTTCCATTCTACTTTACATTTGTAACTTGAAGACCATCAGAAGCACCAGGAGAAAACTGTAACATTGGTGGTTATTAAGGAGAAACCTGGGCTTTGGCTTCAAAGAGCAAAGAAGTAAAAAAGGATTGAGTGCGAAGTTGGGATCTACTAGGTTTATAAGGATTATCAGATGCTCAAAGAGCAGACATTAATATTAATCTAAAGAATGTCTGATATTTAACAGAATTGGAGTGAACTAGGAAAGCAGATGGGACACTGTTAAGGTTGCCTCTTCCACCCAAGGATCTGACATTTTCTGGAAAGCTCAGTTGCTAGTCTTCCCAATGGTTTTTCTGTCTCCAGATACTGCTTTGGAGCACTTTGCTCCTCGTCCTGCTTTGTTCGGCTCTTTGGCTTTTGGCATTGTATGCCACTACATCTATGTAGTATAAGATTTTTATTACATAGATGCTGGATACCAGGGAGGGTGCACTGAGAAAATAGCCATAAACTGGCGGTTGACAGAAAACTGCTAAACTGTTTATGGTGAGATAAATACAGACTTTGGGAGTGAGTGTTTAGAAACTTTTATGGCAATTTGACATTGTCGTGATATCTAAGTGGGCTGCTAGTGACTAGTCTGGTTGAACTGGGTATAAACCATTCAGAGTAGTTGGACTTGAGGGCCGAGTTACAGAAGGCACAAATAAATTGCTCTCTCATTATATTGTAACATGTCATATTTCAAGATTAGTCGTAACTGAAACTCATACAAAATTTGGAATCCCCTCACTTAAAGATCTAAATTTAATTACAGGATAAATTGTTGAAACTGACTATTGATAACATATGGAAGATTGGTTGAAAATACAGTGCTTCTTACTCTGTTTTGGATAAAAGGGCAAAATTAACATCCTGAGTTTGATGAAATTGTTTTAGGAGCTGTTCATCCTTTCCTATCAGCATACCTGTGTGAGAGTGATATGAGTTTTATTTAACAAGTGTAGTAAGATTTTAAATATACATTATGGCCTACAAGTAGCATTGCCATCAATCCAATATAGGTTAGAAAAATGACAAGGTACAAGGGCATTTTTCATACAAAAAAGATCACATGTTTTTATACATGGTGTTTGTGTGCCAATTATGTATATAGGTGTGTAGTACAGGGAATTACATTGCTTGTTACTTTTTAATTTGTGATTGCCAAACAAAAAGAAAAGTTGGAAGAGTCATGGTAGTTGTCTATATTAATTACCCATGTGTATATTTTCAATAAACATTAATTCCTTTTTTCTTAAAATCTTATCCTGTTAGGTTTATTATTGTATTATTGAAATGTATTTCAAATCCAATGAAATTTAGAGCTTGCAGTATTCATTGCTTTTTCAAATAATTTGTTTTATTATGTATACATATATTAGTCTGCAACTACTTGAAAAAAATGATGTGGAAGGAGAGGTCGGACAACATCTTTGAGGATGCCATAGGCTCTGGAACACCAGGGATAGTATGAGCTACAAAAGGGTTAAGTATCAGAAGTACCCTTGGCTTTCTTTTCAAATAATGGTATGGCAGGTACAATGTACTGTACTTTCCCCTTTTCTCCTCTGTTCGGTAGCTTCTTCTGGCCGCTGCTACCCCATCTACCACATACCTACGCAGAATCCATGATTTCTGGGGCTGGCTTTATGGACGTGTGACTTTTACAGTTTTACAAGATTCTACCTCTGTTTTATTTTTATTTTATTATTTAAAAGATTTTATTAATTTATCTGAGAGAGAGAGAAAGAAACACAAGCTGGGGGGAGAGGCAGAGGGAGAGGCAGAAGCAGGCTCCCTGCTGAGCAGAGAGCCTGATGACCCCTGGACATGACCTGAGCTGAAGGCAGACGCTTAACGACTGAGCTACCCAGGCGCCCCAAACTTCTTAATTTTTGAATAGAGGAACGCACCTTCTCAGTTTGTACTGAGCCCCACAAAATTCTATAGCAGTCTCGGGTAGTAGCTTTGTTAGCATGATTCGACGCCATTCCCTTAGGCACAGTGATGTGGTCAAGGCTGGGTGCCAAACTGAAGTTTTGCCAGTCCTGAGGCTTTCCTGGGAATTTGAAGTTTGGGAACAAGAAACTTAGGGGCAGGCCTTAGACCAGATCTCTGTCATGGTAGGCGCCCCAAGATCCACAACCTTCTGCAGACCTAGTGTTACCCTTTATTTTCTTCAGGGCTTCATTGTTGTACTACATCTTCTATCTTGTGAAAGACACTATTACCCTTTTACTGAGCTCCCTTTTTTCTCTAAGTAGCTGGAATAGGTTTTGGTTCTTGCAACTCTAAAAATGCCCTAAAATATATATGTTGGATGAAGGGAAATTAAAAAACAGCTTTGGAAATTGTACGCAGTAATGAAACTGTCTTAGTCTACAAAATCCCCTCCTCTTGCCCCTCAATGAGGAGAACTGGAAACAGGTGGACTCAGGGAAATCAAGAGAGGAGGCTCGAAGACCACATCCTGAACTTGAGACAAACCATGTAAGTCTTCGAGGTTTCTCCCATGACAGTGGGTAACCCCTCAAGTATGTCCTGGTACAGGCCATTTCATAAAACATGCTGAATGGAGAACTGATTTCTAACATTTTACAAAGATTTGACACTGCATTGTGATTCCCCTTTGTCTTCAGCCTTGCTACCCATTCTCTCAAACCACAGAAAAATGGCTGACAAAATGTATACCAAGTTCCCCAATCTAAAACCCCATATTAGTGCGGAAGCATTCTTCACCATAGAGTAGGAAGGAAATCAGTACGTCATCCATACTCTGTCGGTGAGGGTGCAAGGTGTTGGAAGAGCTGTCCGTTCACGGCTGCTGAGGTCAAAAGAATTGGCATGGCATTTATGCAAAAGTCAAACAACATAAAGCAAAAATTGCCAGTGGGAATAACTATGAATAAGTAAAACCTAAACTCTATAAACATAACCCCTAAAAGAGAACAAAATTGTCCAAAAGTGCTTCTAGCTACAACAAAGTATTCTGTGAGCATCAATGAAGGAGTCTGGGACCTCAAATGGGAGATGTTAAAATAGGTGGACACAAAAATACTGAGCACTTGAGACAAGTGACGACTAAAACAATAAATCTTTCTCTGTGGGTAGACATGTTTCTGGCAACATTGTTCATCTTTTCCATCATGGGATAGTGACCAAATTCATGATAAATTTTTGCTGTGCATTTGCTCAGAAAGTGAATGTGATCTTCTGCCTGGAGAGGTTTACGTGGTATTTTCCTAACTGAAAAAATATGTTTACAATAATATGCACAGTATGATCTCATTTTTTAAAGGAGTTTATTTATTTGTTTGTCAGAGCGCATGAGCAGGCAGAGTGGCAGATAGAGGCAGAGAGAGAAGCAGGCTCCCCACTGAGCAAGGAGCCTGATGCGGGACTCGATCCCAGGATCCTAGGATCATGACCTGAGTCGAAGGCAGTGGCTTAACCAACTGAGCCACCCAGGCGTCCCTAATCTCATTTTTATAATGCAAAAATTCCCTTTATGTTAACATATGTTAGAATGATCTTGTATATTTATGTAAAAATAGACAAGAAGTGAGCAAGTAATACTTGTCACAAATTATACAGGCTGTGAAAGACAGAATAATGATTTGAATCATTACTTTAACCCCAATCTCATCAATTTTTGTAAAATTCTATTATATAAAACATATTAAACAGCAAAGTCATGAAGGAAAATATAACTCAAGAGGTTTTTGTTAATGAAAATGTTGCAAATCATGCATTTTCAGGTTTTCTTTTTCATTGATATGAATGGAATTTGGTAAGTTAGTCTGTAGTTAAATATAGGAATTTGACTGCTTTATGTTATCTGGGGGAAAAAAAAAGTTGATTTAACCTAGAATCTGGAGTGGTTCTTGATTTCATAGAGCCTGAGGCTAAAATAATTTCAAGATTATCTTTAAGAAAAAGTATTCAGGGGCACCTGGGTGGCTCAGCGGGTTAAAGCCTCTGCCTTTGGCTCAGGTCATGATCTCAGGGTCCTGGGATCGAGCCCCGCATCGGGCTCTCTGCTAGGCAGGGAGCCTGCTTCCCTTCCTCTCTCTCTGCCTGCTTCCCTGCCTACTTGTGATCTTTGTCTGTCAAATAAATAAATAAATAATCTAAAAAAAAAAAAAGTATTCAGAATTACTACTGTATTCATTCAGATTTTTGAAAGAGACATGGAAATGAGGGACCCTGAAACTTATGCTTATTGTCTATGTGGTGTATTAGCTTTTTTTCCTTAGAGAATAAGTTGACTGAGTCTCCTTAAGACACTTTTGATGTCACATGCAAATTAGTTTTTCTTCAGAACAATTAGTGATATTGTGGTTTACATATTTTTGAGAGTTTGAGAATATCAAAACAGAGGAGAAACAGTGTAATCTCATATATAAATTAGAATGCATTCATGCCAAATTGTGACTGAATCTTGAATGAGTTGCAAGTTATAGCCCAAATATTATGCAGTAGTCCTTGAAATATGATAGACTAACCTGTTCCACAGCTAAGTCTGAAACTCCACTAAAACTGAGAATGGAGTTGTGTCTGTTCCCTTAAAGTCCTGCAAAAATGCATACTCACAGACTGTAAGGGCATTTTTTTTTAATTTTTAAATTTTTTATTTTAAGGGATTTGTCTTTTTAGTTAACGATGACAATAATCAGCAAGCTGGCATCTCAAAAGCCCTTACAGGCTGTGAGTATGCATTTTGCAGGACTTTAAGGGAACAGACACAACCCCGTTCTCAGTTTTAGTGGAGTTTCAGACCTCGCTGTGGATACAACACCAAGAACAGAGGACAAACTGGGGACAATATAGGATAGAAATATTGAAAGGGGAACAAAGTGGAGGACCGTAATTGTACTCAGAAGCCACATTGTAGGCAGGAATATCGTAGCTCTTAGAAAGTGTGAGCCAAGAACAGAAAAGTGAATGACAGTCCTCTGCAGTACCATTGTCAATTTGAAATATAATGCAAGTCTCAAATGTAAGTGACATACATAATTTTAATTTTCTAGTAAATACAAAAGTAAAAAGAGGGAGGAATTGATTTTAATAAACACTTCCATTTCACTGATAAATCCCAAATGTTTCCGGATGTAATCAATATTAAAATTACAAATGAGATATTTCATTTTTGCTTCCCATTCTCAGTCTTCACAATCAGTTGTGCATTTTGCACTTCAACAGCTCATCTCATTTCCAAGTAGCTGAATTTCGTGTGCTCAGTGGCCATTGTGTTATACAGTGCAGACCTGGAGTCACACAAGTGACTAATAGATTAAGGTAAGAGATTTTGGTGGTGCCAGGGTCCTTTCTGTTGCACAGAATGGGAAATGCAGCTAACTAAATGTTGGAAAGCCTCAATTCTCCTGATTGCCCTGGTTACTCACTTTCTGAAGCTCAGATTCATTGCCTATGTAAGCAAGAAAGTGGTTACATTATATACTCATTGTATAAGCCTAAAGTAGGCTATGAATGGTCTCTGTTATTTAAAATATTATATAATATAATAATGTTATAACATAACATAATATATGTCATATATATGTTATATATAATATAACATTTTGTATTATATAATTATATATTATTCATTTGTATTATATATTTATATATCATGTATTATAGCAATCTATATTTATATAGTATATAATAATTAGGACCATATATAATATAATATATAAACATTACATATAGTATTATAATAGAATATATAAATATATAGTAATATAAATAACCTGTAAATATTAATATAAAATATTGTATCATGTAATATAATATATTGAATATGTTATATATTAATATATAAAATATACATTATATATTAAATATATATGTTTTGATGATATCTGTTATTTAAAATATCATATAATTATTAGCCTGTTAGAAAGTTAGGAATAAAAGAGAATATTAAAATTGAGAATATGTATCTAACTAGGGCAAACTACATTTTACTTTTGATTTTTTTTCCCTGTAGCTTTTATTAAATAGTCAAATTATTATTTTTTTAAGGTTTTTTTTAAGGATTTTTTTTTTAAAGATTATATTTATCCATTTGACAGACAGAGATCATAAGTAGGCAGAGAGGCAGGCAGAGAGGAGGAAGCAGGCTCCCTTTTAAGCACAGAGCGGGATGCGGGGCTTGATCCCAGGACTCTGGGATCATGACCCGAGCCGAAGGCAGAGGCTTGAACCCACTGAGCCACCCAGGCGCCCCTAAATAGTCAAATTATTTAGGTAGGACCTGGAATTACTGTTTCTAGCAATTAGCTTTTAATTATACAAAACAAACAGAAATATATATTAAAATATAAAACAAAAATAATAAAAAATTTGATCCTGTTCTGACTAAAAACGAACATAAAAATTGATAATCTTACATTAACGCTACTCATGGGTATTATTTATTAGTTCATATGCAAGAGGAAAAAATGCAGCTCAAGGGAAGGTGGAGTTAATAAAGAGTAAAACAAACTGGAATCATCCCGGTGGGATGAATAGACAGAAAATCAATGATCCAAGAATCCCCTTGTTCCTTCAACAAAATAAATGTATATATATTTTTATGTTATTAAGAGGTGTGTGCTTTTTATGCTGTATAATTAGAGATAAGGGAAATGAAATAAACTGTTGGCCCACCATCTGTTCATTCAAAATCATAACCCAGTTTAGCGGAGTTATGACTCTAACAACTTTAAACAAAATGAAAGCACATAGTGCAAGTTAACATCATGAGTGCTTAATGGAAACTCTGTGCTTTTTCATGGCAGTTCATAGGTGTTTAATTTGGAAGATTACATTTTTGAAAGCAAAAAGTTATTTTTTTTAAAGATTTTATTTATTTATTTGACAGAGATTACAAGTAGGCAGAGAGGCAGGCAGAGAGAGAGAGGGGGAAGCAGGCTCCCTGCCGAGCAGAGAACCCGATGCGGGGCTCGATCCCAGGACCCTGAGATCATGACCTGAGCCAAAGACAGAGGTGTAACCCACTAAGCCACCCAGGTGCCCCGAAAGCAAAAAGTTATTTAACTTGGGATCAAGCTAGGAATTTTGAAGTGCAGTTATTTCAGTGTATAGTATGCCACATTATAATTTAAATTTGAGCCCAGAATGACCTATTATGCTAGGAGAGGGCAGTTTCTCATGCTTGTTAAATATTCTTGATACTCTGTGCAAGAAAGTCTTTTTGTCTCACTTATTTCACATAACATTATACCCTCTAGTCCATCCATATTGTTGCAAATGGTAAGATCTCATTCTTTTTTATGGGGGAGTAATATTCCGTGTGTGTGTGTGCGTGCGCACACACGTACCCCTACATATATACCACTTCTTTATTCATCTGTCGATGGACACTTAGGTTGTTTTCGTATCAGGCTACCGTAAATAATGTTGGAGTAGTTACATGCATTTTTTTGGATTAGCGTTTGCATTTACTTTGGGTAAATACCCAGTGGTGGAATTATTGGATCATATGCTAATTCTCTTTTTAATTTTTTGAGGAACCTACATACTGTTTCCCACATTGCTGTACCAGTTTGTGTTCCCACCCACATAGCACAAGAGTTTACTTTTTCTCCATATCCTCACCAACACTTGTTATTTCTTGTGGTTTTGATTTTAGCCATTCTGAACAGGGTTAAGTGATAACTCTTTGTTGTTTTAATTTGCATTTTCCTTATGATTAGTGATGTTTAGCATCTTTTCATGTGTTGGGTATCTGTATGTCCTTGGAAAATGTCTCTTTAGGTCCTCTGTCCATTTTTTTTGAAGATTTTATGTATTTATTTATTTGACAGATCACAGGCAGGCAGAGAGAGAGAGAAGAGGAGGCAGGTTCTCCACAGATCAGAGAACCTGATGTGGGGCTTGATCCCAGGACCCTGGGATCATGACCTGAGCCGAAGGCAGAGGCTTTAACCCACTGAGCCACTCAGGCACTCCTCCTCTGTCCATTTTTAATCAGATTATTATTATTTTTTTTGTGTTGTATGAGTTCTTTATATATTTTGGATGTTAACCCTTTATCGGATATGTCATTTGCAAATATCTTCTTCCATCCCATTGGTTGCCTTTTTGTTTTGTTGATAGTTTCCTTTGATGTGCAAAAGCTTTTTATTTTGATATACTCCTAGTAGTTTATTTTTGCTTTTATGTCCCTTGCCTGAGGAGACATATCTAGAAAAACATTTTTAAGGCTGATGTCAAAGAAATTACTGCCTGTGTTTTCTTCTAGGATTTTTATGGCTTCACATCTCACATTTGGGTCTTTAATCCATTTTGAATTTATTTTTGTATATGATGTAAGAAAGGGCCCAGTTTCATATTTTGCTTGTAGCTGTCTTATTTTCCCAAGACTATTAGGTGAAGAGATTGTCTTTTTTTCCATTGTATATTCTTGACTCCTTTATAATAGATTAATTGACCATAAAAGCATGGGTGTATTTCTGAACTCTCTATTCTATTCCGTTGATCTCTGTTTTGTGCTAGTACCATATTGTTGTGATTACTACAGCTTTGTAATATATCTTGAAATCTGGGATTGTGATAACTCTAGCTCTCTTTTTCTTTTTCCATGATTGCTTTGGCTGTTCAGAGTCTAGTGTGGTTCCATACAAATTTTGAATTACTTAAGTTCTGTGAAATCCATCATAAGAAAATATCTGGAAGAAAACAATACATGGAGGCTATATAACATGCTATTAAACAATGAATGGGTCAGCCAAGAAATCACAAAGGAAATTCAAAAATATATGGGGACAAAGATGAAAACACATGGTCCAAAATCTTTGAGATGCAGTAAAAGCTACCCTAACAGGGAAGATTAAAGCAATGCAAGCTTACCTCAAAAGCAAAAAAATAAATAAAAATAAAAAATTAATTTCTTAAATAGGTTTTGAAGTCAATTAGCTGGATTATGAAAACCAGGTATTGATAATAAATTCCAGAATCCATTTGGTTCTGCTTTAGATAGTAAAGGTGGCTTTGTTTTGTTTAGTCACACACTGTTCTAGTTGTCCTATAGTATTTATAAAGGAGTAGCAAAAAGTATTAGCTATAGCTGTACAAACTCCCCTTCAGCTGACTAGGAGGAAATTAAGTAATATACATTTGCCAGTGACAACCCTAGTATATTTATTTAGATTAATTTTGGGGAGGTTTCCAGAGCAGAGGTCTTTATTACTTTTTTCTAAGATTAGAAGTTTTGAGGGATGCCTGGGTGGCTCAGTCGATTAACCACCGGCCTTCGACTCAGGTCATGATCCCAGGGTCCTGAAATCGAGTCCCCTGTCAGGCTCCTTGCTCAGTGGGAAGTCTGCTTCTCCCTCTGCCTGCTGCTCCCCAGCTTGTGCTCTCTACCTTTCTCTGACAAATAATAAAATCTTAACGTTTTGAACCATCTTCTCTAGTTGTTTGATTCTCCATTTGAAGAATAAGCATGAAAAGGCATTCAGTTATTTCATAAATTTTTAAAATGCTTGTGTTTAGAGAGATAACAGATATTATTTGAAGTAAATATGACTACTGATGGGATGATAGTATGTAAGATCTGGAGATTTCTTTTTTTTTTTTTTTAATTTAAGCTTTTTTTATTTAAACATATAATGTAACCCCACCACCCTCTCCCAACCCCTCTCCCCCCCAACCCCCCTCAGTTGGTTTTACGACATTAAGAGTCTCTTTTGGTTTGTCTCCCTCCCGATCCCATCTTGTTTCATTTTTTTCTTTTCCTACCACCTTAACCCCCACCCCCATTGCATCTCCACTTCCTCATATGAGGGAGATCATGTGATAGTTGTCTTTCTCCAGTTGACTGATTTTGCTAAGCATAATACGCTCTAGTTCCATCCATGTCGTCGCAAATGGTAAGATTTCATTTCTTTTGATGACTGCATAGTATTCCATTGTATATATATACCACCTCTGCTTTATCCATTCATCTGTTGATGGACATCTAGGTTCTTTCCATAACGTGGCTATTGTGGACATTGCTGCTATAAACATTCGGGTACACGTGCCCCTTTGGATCACTACGTTTGTATCTTCAGGGTAAATACCCAGTAGTGCAATTGCTGGGTCATAAGGTAGCTCTATTTTCAATTTTTTGAGGAACGTCCATGCTGTTTTCCAGAGTGGTTGCACCAGCTTGCATTCCCACCAACAGTGTAGGAGGGTTCCCCTTTCTCCACATCACTCGGCATCAGGGA